>JPFL01000718.1:0-16652 GCA_000733385.1 Paramecium biaurelia
GAGGCGGGCGGCTTCACGCCCTGCACGATCTATGATCGCGCCAAGCTCAAACCCGGCAACCGCATCGCGGGCCCGGCCATCATCGAGCAAATGGATACGACGACCATCGTCCTGCCTGATATGATGGTCACAGTTGAACCGCATCTCAACCTCATTCTGGAGTTCCTGGCATGACCCAGACCTCGGACGCCACCACTCGCATCGCTGTCGATCCGATCACAATCGAAGTCATCGGCAGCGCAATGATGTCGATTGTGGAAGAAATGGGTGAAGCGCTGGTGCGAGCCAGCCACTCAGCCAATATCAAGGAGCGCCGCGACTGTTCGACGGCACTGTTCGACAGCCATGGACGTGCTTTGTGTCAGGCCGATCACATCCCGATGCACCTCGGCAGCTTCCTTGGAATCATCCCGCATATCCTGAAGGCCTATCCGGCCAGCGAGATCCATCCGGGCGACATCTTCGTCGCCAACGATGCCTATGAGGGCGGCGCCACCCACCTCCCTGACATCGTGGTGGCAGAGCCCGTCTTCGTCGACGACACGCTGATTTGCTGGGCCGTCAACACCGCGCATCACGCCGATTTCGAGGATCGAGGCCATGCCCATATCTATCAGGAAGGCATCCGCATTCCGCCGCTCAAGATGGTACGGCGCGGCGTGTTACAGGAGGATCTGCAAAAGCTGATCTTGCTCAACTGCCAGGTTCCCAAGGAGCGCATCTCTGACTTTCGCGCCCAGTTCGCCGCCAACCGGCTCGGCGTGGAGCGGATGCAGGCGCTATGCGCTCGCTATGGCCGCGCCGTAGTGACCTCGGCAGGCGAGGAGCTGATGGACTATGCCGAGCGCAAGATGCGTGCTGGCATCGCCACCATTCCCGACGGGACCTATTCCTTCACCGACCGCTTCGACAATCCCTCTATAGAGGGCGAAATGACCTTCAGCTGTACCATCGAGGTCAAGGGCGACGAGATGAATCTGACCTTCGACGGGCCCGATCAGGTGCGCGCCGGCATCAACATGGTGATGACCGCACTGCTCGCAACGGTCTATTACGCAGTAAAATCCGTGGTTGACCCCAGCATCCTGCCGAATGCTGGCCTGGCACGACCGTTGCACGTCTCCGCGCGACAGGGCTCGATCCTGAACTGCGTCTGGCCTGCAGCGGTCAACGGCCGCATTGCACCGTGCCAACGAGTAGCCGACATCGTGTTCGGCGCACTTGGGCAGGCTGTGCCTCATCAGGTCACAGCCGCAGGCAATGGCTCCTGCTCGTCTGCAACCTTCGTCGGCACGAAACCCGATGGCGGCCTGTGGGTCTATCTCGAAACCATCGGCGGCGGCGCGGGCGCTCGTTACAACAAGGATGGCCTGAGCGGTGTCCATGTCCATATGACCAACACCTCCAACCTGCCCGCCGAGGCGCTGGAAACCGAATACCCCCTCACCCTGCTGCGTTACGAGATGGTGGACGGTTCAGGCGGCGATGGTCAGTTCCGCGGCGGTATGGGCCTGCGCCGTGTTTATCGTGCAGAGAACGAGTGTCGTATGTCCGTGGACGGTTCCCGCCAGATCAGTCAACCTTGGGGTCTGGCTGGTGGTCAACCGGGCGCGTCGGGCAGCTTCGACTTCTCTGGCGCATCGGACAGCTTTGAAGGTGGCAGCGGCGTCCTACGCAAGGGCGACACCATCAGCATCATCACGCCCGGCGCGGGCGGGTATGGCCGTCCTGAACAGCGGTCGCCAGATGCGCGCGCCCGTGACTTGGCCGAAGGCCGCGCCTGAGTCTCGCGTATTCCCCCGGTGCCAATGTTTCCCTTGCACCGGGGGAAAACAGTCTAGCGCCATCGCCACCAAATCGACCGGCGGTCCGTTAGAAATCAAAGGAATTTCTTTAATGGGCAACCTTCATCAGCTTCACCAGCCATCCTATTATCCCAAGAAGAAAAGCAACGAGTTAATCCGATCATCTGAGAGGCAGATCAAGCACGGCTCGATTGCTCCTGCAATTGCAGCGGCTCTGCTTTTCGTGAAACCGCTTTGATCAACCAACCCCGTGGTTGGCTCGCAGCGGGTGGTAGCAAGATTGATTTGGAGCGTATAGCTTGAGCGAGCGAACAGGACGCTATCGTTCACGGGTTCAATACGCTTGAAGGCTAGCTAGGTTCGTGATGCGGCCAGCACAGACGGGCCAATCTACTGATCGCATTTCGTGCGGCGAGCCGCCGTATTTCAGGATCAACGACGCGCACGCGCGACGCAACGCTTCGCCAAATTGCGGACCATGTGAGAGGCCTTGTCGCGTCAGGCTCTCCTCTCAAACGGGTATAAGTTTTCTGCATCCCTGCGGCCGATTTCAACGAGGCGAATCCAAGCCAAGCGAAGCCCAATTCGGTAGCAATTTGATACGCCCGACGGCCGGTTCAAGGTCGATGTAAAGCCGCCTTTCGAGCCAGCACTTTCCCGCCGCTTACCCGCGATTTTCCTCCCAAAAATGTACCGGCAATTTGCCCCCTCTGAATGGCTGTTGGGTAGCCCAAGGCCTCCAATGGGGTGGACTTCAGGCGCCCGGAGGGCTACATGCACCAACCGGAACGGCCAAGCTTTCGCAGATTTCTGCGGGTCACAACCCACAGGCGAACGCGGGGCCAGTTCCTCCAGTTCTCAGCACACCCTACACGGCACGATGAGACCGAACTGGACCTTCTCGGCAGCTGGCGAAAGCTACAGCCGAATAAACCTTCCGCGCTGCCTTCAACGATATACGGGATAGGCTGCCTGGTCCGCGAAAAATGCCATCGGTCCGAATGCCCTACCCGCTTTTCGCGCAAATTTCGGCATACGAGCAAAGTACACAAAGGCGCTGTTGGCCCATTGGGGCCATGTTCTGACAGCAGACGCGGACTGTCGTGAACGGCCTTGCAGCCCGATGCATGGAGACCCAACGCCAAAGGCTAGGGAAAACTGGGCCAGTCCTTGCTCACAGGCACCTCGCGATCGAAGGATACCCACGATGCCCCCGCTTCAGCGGCAAAGACAAGAATGGCCCAGAATGCAGGTGAAATCGCTTCCGGTCGCTCAGCCGATGTCCATCCGGCCACGCTGGTATGCACTAAAAAGCCATCGAGGTGCGGCTCGATCACAAGGTCCGGGTAGCGAAGCTCAAGGCGTCCCTCTTCGTTGCGGGGGGATGTCCGGATCATCTGCTCGATGGCTTCACGCTCCGCGATGGGCAGGTGGAAAAGCGAACAGGTGAACAGGCTGGTTTCACGCATGGCCTGCTTCCTGCCCGTCCGGAACGCCTGTGCCGGATACTTCGAGCCGGTGCGTGTCCCCGCAGGTGTCGCACCAGGCCTCCTCAAAGACCGCCTCGACCACCCAGCCCTGCGCCCCCTTGTCCCAACGCGCCGCAGCATCGCAGATCAGATCATCACCGCGGCATTGCCCGCACAGCACGATCTTCGGCGGCGCCATGCCTTCGCCGGTCTCATCCTCAGGATAAACCGGCAAGTCTGCCATCGGCGGCTCATCGCGGTCGAACGAGAGCCAGTCGGCTCCACAGCTTTTGGCGCGGGTCAGCAAGGCCCAGAGCGTGACCGACACTTCCTCGGGCCGGTCAGGATTATCATCGAAAAATCCCAGATGAACGGCAAAACCATATTGATGCGCTTCGATGGAAAGGACGTCATGATCCACGATCAGCCGTCCCGCCCGCCGAGGCGCTTGCGCGATAAGACTATCAAAAGCTCGGCGCTCTGCGGCTGGCAGATGAGCCGTCGAACAGACGCAATATTTGGCAAGGCGCATAAAGCCCTCCATGGTTGGTCAAATTGAGGAAGGTTGGCGAAATGGCTCAGACCTGCGGAGAGAGGGTCAGCTCAAGCGCCCCCTTCGAAGCGGTCACCACCATCTGGCGCCCATGCGGGATCAGCCAGACGACATGGTCGAACACCGCTTCGCGCAATTGGGCGATCAGCGCCTCTTCCTCGCCCAGCAACAGCGTATTGGCCAGATTTCGCGCTTCTGCGCAAAAGCGATCCCTTTGCGTTTCCCAGCTGTCGCTATCGGCATCCTCGCTGGCGCAAAACAGGCTCGCTTCCATCAACCGGACCAGATCATCGGGCTTCACATCAGCGCCTTCGCGGATGAGGATGGCTGCCTCATCGATCGAATTGGTGTCGTTGCCTGCCACCAGCATTGGAATATCAAAGCTCCTCACGGATGTGGAGGCATGCTCGCCGCCATCGCAGGCAATCGAAAGGTCGAGCATCAAGTTGGCGACCCGCACCGAGGACACGTCCGGTGAAAAGCACTCGGAAGTGCTGTCGCCATAGATCCAGGACTTGCCGTCATGGTCGAAGATGAAATCAATCGCGGTGATGCGTGGCAGGCGATCGTACCAGCTGTACCCTTCAAATGCCGGTTCGGGGTCCACGGTTTGCCTGCCCATCAAGCCGGCATTTCCGATGATCGGGGCTGCGGCCTGCTCAAGGTCGGCTTGGGAGTGAGAAACGATCATCATCTCTTTGGAAGCGACCTTGGGACCCGCCGGTGTAGATGTACTGTCCGCGAGCTTTGGCATCCAGCCATCAAGCCACGCCGCTGCCTCGGGCAGGTCAATCCCCAGTTCGGCCGCACGCTGCCATGATCTAAAGGGCAGACGATGCGCGGACTGCCTTGCAATAGCGCGATAGATGGCTGCTTCCATCGCGATCCGAAGCTGGCTGAGCGCTTCGTTCTCGACCATTTCCTTGCGGGCGGGCAGGACCAGTTGCAAGGCCGGCGCATCGATGATGTCCATTTTGGCGTGCCAGAAGGAAAAGCCATCGACCTCACTGACACCCTCATGGCTGCATGACACGGTAACACCATGAAAATTGATACGAGGCACATTCCAATGTGGCCGACCATTCGAGTGAAACACGCCGATCCGAACGCCTTGATGGGTTTCCACGTGAAGGGCCTCGGTCAGAAAGTCCTCGCGCTTCATTTCTTCACCGCAAAAATGGACCGGCAACGGGAAATGGAGAGCAGCCTGCTTCACCGCGGCATCGATCCCCTCGGCCCATTGGGCTGGCAAGGCGACAAGGATCTGCGTGCCCCCCGCTATCTCGGCAGGTTCGATGATGAGCGGCATCTGCCCTTCCCAGCCATTTTCCGGGATCGTCACCTGCCAGCCAGCCTGCGCCGAACGCGACCATGATCGAACGGTCACCCTACGTCCGGCAAGACTGAACACGCCCATACCGGCGGGATCTTCGCGCGCAGCCATGGCCGGATCCCAGCCCGACTGGCCCAGCGTCAGCAAATTATGGGGATCATCGATCCCGCAACCATCGTCGCATATCGAAAGCGTGGGCACGCCATCGATGTCTTCGATATTGATTCCAATCGCGCTGGCCCCGGCCCGGCGGGCATTCTGCAAAAGTTCATGCAGGCAATCCGCGATAGTGCCGTTGTAGAGCCGGGTCACACGGGTAATCAGCGAAGGACCGACCCTTGGCTGGATAGAAGCGGGTAAGCTCATGGATATCTCCTGGTCCGGGCGAAGCCAATTATCGCCCCCTCAACCGCTTCCCCCTCTCCAGTCCTTCCGATCAGGTGTTGGTCGGCCCGTGATTTTGAAGCCAGAAGATGTTCCCCGCATTATCGGCATGTCGGTGGCCATCGGTACCCTGCCTTCAGCAAGAGGCGCGCAGGATCAAGGAACTCAATTCGACCTGCTTTCTGGCCAATCGGGCGAGTCCCTCCCCGGTTCAGCCGATCAAGTTTGCTGTGATCGCCACTTTACGCGGGCGAATTGGCCGCGCCCTCTGGTCTTGAAGCGGAAGCGGAATAGTCGCTTTCATCCAGGCCGTATCGAGTTCCGCCCTTGTTTGGGCGTTTCACACCACTTCCCACAGTCAGCAGCACAGGTTACCGCAGAATTCAAAGTTGGTATTACAGCATCAGGCACTGGCGCGCGTGACCTTGTACGTATTAAGCGCCCTTCAATACCAGAGACTTGATTGAGTCCCCGATTGGTCACATATTGACCCACGCGGGCTGGAACGCTGGCAGCCACCCGCAGGATTGTCCTGTCAGGTATATCGAAGCTCGACCTTATCGTCGGGCGCTGGTCGTCCGATCAGGCGACGACACGGCCCACCTCACCCAAGATGATCTCCGGTTGCTTCCGGGGAAATCTCTGCCGTGCCGTGAGGATCCGTGGTTTCATGTCTTTCTATACCGAACGCCCCGACCGGGCGCAGCAGGTGAATGAGCGTGCGCACCATGATGGGCAAGACGCAGGCACCACCGATCTTGGTCATATCTATGCTGTGGAAGCACCCAGACTTCGGCGCTATTTTCGCGCGCGCCTGCGCAGCGGAGATGACGCCAGCGATCTCGTGCAGGAAGCCTTTGCCAGACTGGTCGGCGCGATGGCGAAGGATATTCCGCAGCGACCGGCGGCCTATTTGCAGCGCATCGCGCGCAATCTGCTTTTCAATCGGACACGGCGGCTGGAAAACAGGCTTGGACGCTTCCACGTGTCCTTTGACGATGGCTACGAGCACGCGATGCCGCCGGACCAGAGTGACCGTCTCGAGGTGGCAGACGTGATGCGGATCTATCGGCGGGCCTTGAGCGAACTTCCTGACAAGACCAGAGAAATCTTCCTCCTTCACCGGGTCGAAGAGCTCCCCTACAGGGAAATCGGAGAAAGGCTGGGCCTTTCCATCCCGACCGTGCAATATCACGTTGCACGCGCGCTCGCGCATATTGACGCTGCTCTGGAACAGGAATGATGGAAGAAGCTCAAACACCGCCTTCTCACGGGCAATTGCGCGATGAGGCGGCCGACTGGTTCACCATCATGCGCGGACCGGAAGCCGAAACCCGCCGTCAGGAATTTGAAGCCTGGCTGGCGCGGGGCGCGGTGCATCGAATGGCGTATAACCGGATTGCCGAGACTTTCAGCCTAGGCAAATTTCTGAATGAAACCCGCGAAACCGAGAAGCCGGATCTGCCGAAACTCCGAAGAGAAAACCGTCGCGGGATGCACCTGGCGTTTGTCGGCACCGCTCTTGTCGGGCTGGCCGCAATCGGGGCCTTTCACTGGTACGGCGACTTTCCTGCCAGCAACCTCGTTTCATCGCCACCGATTGCGGTATCACTTCCGTCAGGCGCCCAGCCCCAAAAACTGACAACCGCCATTGGCGAAATTCGCTCCTTCAAACTTGCCGATGGCTCAACCGTCACGCTCGATACAGGAAGCCTGCTGCTGATCTCCCTGAGCAAGGCTGAGCGCGATCTGCGCCTAGTTCGCGGCCATGCCCGTTTTGAAGTGGCTCACGAGGCCCGCTCCTTCGTGGTGTCCGCAGGCGGCGGCACCGTGACGGCGCGCGGCACCATTTTCGATGTGGCCGTGGCCGATGATCGCCGGATCAAGGTGCACCTCCTACGCGGAGCCGTCGATGTCGCCATGGCTGATGCCAGTGGGCAATCGGGCGGCCCTCCGCTTCGTCTTAAGCCCGGTCAGCAAATATCGCTTGAGGAAGGCGGCGTGCTGCAATTGGCGCAGGCTTCGGTCGCGAACAATGGCGATGCGCAATGGCCGGATGGCTTGCGCGATTATGAGAATGTCCGGCTGGGTGATCTGATCGCTGATGCTAATCGCTACGCCAGCCAGCCTCTTGTTGCCGGCTCGAGCGAGGTGAACGAAATCCGGGTCTCGGGTACATTTAGGGTAACGGATACGAAGCATCTTGCGCAAAATCTTGCAGGACTTCTGGGACTGTCGCTGGTTGCCTCTCCCAATAGCTTGTCCCTCGCCCGCTCATGTCCGGCAGGCCGGCAAAATATTTGTCAGCCCCCCTCATAAACATGCCCAGCTGATTGTCGCTCCCCCTGAACGCCGAATTTCAAGGCAATCGGCGCCATGGGGGTTAGTATGGCAAATGTTCGAAAGTACATCCTGAGTTCCACAATCGCCCTTTCAGCCATCGCGGTGCTCTCGCCGACGATAGCCGGGCCAGATGACAGACAAGAATTCCATCTTCCCGAGCAGGAACTCGGGTCCGCGCTCAGGGCCATCGGTCGCGCATCGCATCAGGAAATCATGTTTGAGAGGCGATCGGTCAAAGGCAAACGCGCCCCTGCGCTCGATGGCACCTATACGCCAGGCGAAGCTGTCGACATCCTGCTGCGCAATTCCGGCCTAACGGCCACCAGTCGCGATGGAAGTATCCTCATCGGGGAGCGATTTCTCCAGACATCCAAAGAAGTGAATGCGGGCAATTCCGCCATTGTCGTCACCGGGTCCCAGATCCGCGGCACAGCCGCCACCGGGCCGTTGATCACGATCTCCAGCCAGCAGATCGCAACATCGGGCTATGGCAATCTGGGCGATGTGGTGCGATCGATACCCCAGAATTTCACCGGAGGCCAAAATCCGGGCATCGGCATTGGCATTCCGGTCGCCAATGGCGAGAATTTCGGTTCGGGAACTTCGATCAATCTGCGCGGCCTCGGGCAGGATGCCACACTGACCCTCGTCAACGGGCATCGCGTGGCCAATGGCGGCAACCGCCAGAGCGTCGATATTTCTGCGATCCCCATCGATGCCATCGAGAGGATCGAAATCGTCACCGATGGCGCTTCGGCACTTTACGGCTCCGACGCGGTGGCGGGCGTCGCCAACGTCATCCTCAAGCGCGACTATCAGGGCCTCTCAACAAGCGCGCGCTTCGGCCTTGCGACAGAAGGTGGCGACCGGCAACAGCAGTATAATATTCTTGCCGGAAAGAGCTGGCGCAATGGCGGCGCGGTGGTCGCCTATGAATATGGCAAAGACACTGCCATCCTCGCTTCGCAGCGATCCTATGCCGCCGTGACCAATCCCGGCCTGACGCTCTACCCCTTCATCCAGCACCAGAGCGCGATCATCAACCTGCATCAGGATATTACCAAGGATCTCAAATTCAGCGTCGATGGCGGCTATAACTGGCGCACCGATCAGCGTGGCTATTCGCTGAGCACCGCAGCCAATGCCCCGGCCTATGACTCGCGCGTGCGTTCATCGTCCTTTTTTGTAGCCCCTTCGCTGCAATGGGCAGGCCCGGGCAGCTGGCTGGTTTCTCTCTCAGGCATGTACGGAGAAGATCAGGCCCGGCTGGTTCAGCAACTGACGAGCAGCGGAACCACCTCGACAACGCAGCTGACCTGCACCTGCAACACCGCTGTATCGGTTGAACTGAAGGCCGACGGCCCCCTCCTCGAAATACCCGGCGGCATGGCGAAACTGGCGGTGGGCGGCGGCTATCGCCGGGACCGGTTCCGACAGGACAGCATGTATGCCGCCAGCAATTTCAGGGCCAGTCAGGCGGAACGTTATGGTTTTGCCGAATTGCACATTCCGCTGGTCGGAACCTCGCAGAATATTCCCTTCATCCGCTCACTCGCACTGAGCGCAGCAGCCCGGTATGACAATTATCCCGGTGTGGATAAGGTCGTCACGCCCAAATTTGGTTTCTCTTACGCGCCGAGCGGGGACTTTGACCTGCGCGGATCATGGGGTCAATCCTTTAAGGTTCCCACTCTGTATCAGCGATATACCGCGCAAAGCGCCACCGTCTATGCCGTCGGAACCTTGGGCGGGAGCGGATACCCTGCCGGATCGACCGCGATCTTTCTGCTCGGCGGGCGGCCCGACCTGTCGCCCGAACGCGCCGACACCTGGACCACGAGCGTCGCCTTCCATCCGGCGCGGGTGCGCGGCCTCAAAATCGAGCTGGGCTATTTCGATATAAGGTATCGTAATCGGGTCATCATGCCCATTTCGCTGCCGCAGCAGTCGCTTTCCAATCCGGCCTATGCCAGCGTCGTGACTTATAATCCCGCGACGGCGGCGGTCACCAGCGCGCTCGCCGACAAGGTCGTCTACAATTACTCGGGCGCGGCCCTCAATCCGGCCAATGTGGTGGCGATCGTCGATGATCGCAATCTCAACATCGCAACGCAGAAGCTGCGCGGCATCGACCTTTCTGCCGAATATCAGCATACGATGGGCAACGGCGATCGCATCACGCTGTCGGCAACCGCCAGCTATCTCGACAGCGAGCAGAAACTGCTTCCCGGCGCGGGCACGATTACCTTGGCAGGAACCTATTATAACCCGCCCCATTTTCGCAGCCGTGTCGGTATGGCCTGGGAATCGCCAAGAGCCTCTCTTGCCGGTTTCGTGAACTACATCGGCGGGGTCAGCGACACCCGCTACACACCGGCAACGCCGGTCAGCGGAATGGCGACGCTGGATTTGAGCGGTCGTCTGCGTCTTGAAGGCGGCGCGCTCGACGGCGTTGAAATCGCGCTTTCGGCCCAGAACATCACGAATGCCAGCCCGGACATCACCCGTACCCGTGCGGCTTATGACGCCCCTTATGACACGACGAATTACTCGCCGGTCGGCAGGCTCATCAGCCTTGGCATTCGCAAGAACTGGTAACCGCCTTCCGCGACTTTAGCTCCCCACCCATCGCGCTGCCGTACCGCTGTGCGGCAGCCGCCGATGCTCGCCATCTGGATTTTTAAAATGCACAAAATCGCTTTTATGCCCGTCGCCCTTTTGTGGGCGATGGGCTGCATGCCGACTTTCGGAAAAACTGATGCGGCGACCACGCCTGTCACCTTGCAGGATCTGATGGGGACGCGCACCCTCGACAGCGTGACCATCTCGCCTGATGGTCGATTGGCGGCTTTCCGGGTGGTTACCCCGTCCCTCAAAAACAACAGCGTCACCGTCCAGTGGTTCTGGGTCGAACTGCGTGGCGCCCCAAAGGCAGCGGTCCCGCTTGGACATCCGAGCCTGCCGCTGCGGCAACCGATGTTTGACACGATCCTTGATGGTCAGGCGCAATGGGCGGAAGACGGCAAATCCCTCTATGTCCAGACGCTGCGGGGCAATAAGGTCACGATCAACCGGATCGCGCCCAAAGGCGTCGATGAAGTGGCACTATCGGACGGCGCCGACATTGAGACATTCAGGATCTTGCCCGGTGGCCGCCAGGCCGAAATCGGCGTTCGCGCATCAAGAATAGCTATCGATCATGCTGCGGCACAGGAACACCGGGACGGCCTTCACATTGACCGATCCGTGTCGCTTGAGGGAAGCCGCCTCACCAGCAATTTCCTCATCGGCCATCGGTGGTCGACCATGCGCTATGTCGGCCAGGGCAATAGCGCGCGGGAGGCCTTTTCCGGGGAATTACGGCAGAAACTGGTGCCTTTGCGGGGGACTTTCAAGCGCGCGCCATCGATGGTGGCTCCAACCGGCACGCAATCCAATCCTGTCCTGTCGGGGGCGGGTAAAGGCAATGCTGACCGCACAATCTCGATCGATTCGGGTAAGCTGACGGCCCGTCTGGTCCAGACCGCTCCGCCCGGAAAATTCCTGCTGGAGCCGACCTATCAGGTGGTTACCCAATTGCCCGATGGCAGCGAACGCGCCTGCAGCGCAGCCTTCTGCTTCACCCATTCGGCAGCCCTGCGCAGCGTGAGTTGGAACCCGGCTGAACGCGAACTCGTCATCGCGTATGAGGCCGATTACTCCACCTGGACGGCGCTGTATGGCTGGAAGCCTGAGAGCGGGAGCACGCGGGTCATTCGCGCTGCCGACGGCTCGCTCGACGGCGGATCGACTTACAGCAACAGGCCTTGCTCGGCACAAGGCGCCTATCTGTTTTGCATCCATGCAGGCCCCACGTCCCCGCCCCGTCTTGTCCGTATCGATACGGCGACAGGCGAAACGGTCACCTTGTTCGATCCCAATCCGGCCCTGCGGCAGCGCCAGTTTAATACCGCCCGCTTTGTCACCTGGCGCAGCGCCGGCGGGGACAATTTTACCGGCTTTCTTGTAACGCCGCGCCATCAAAATGGGCCGGTGCCGCTGGTGATTACCAGCTATCGTTGCCGAGGGCTGCTTCGCGGAGGGTTTACTTCGCTGGCTCCTGAG
Source organism: Paramecium biaurelia (assembly GCA_000733385.1). Taxonomy (NCBI): domain Eukaryota; phylum Ciliophora; class Oligohymenophorea; order Peniculida; family Parameciidae; genus Paramecium; species Paramecium biaurelia. Next base: position 11,992 of record JPFL01000718.1, read on the forward strand.
CAAATGCTGGCGCAGCGCGGGATGGCTGCTCTGTGCGTCAATCACAACAATTCCGTCGGGATGACTGCAACGCCCGATGGCAAGCTGCAAACCCTTGCCCCGCATCTCGCCGCCATCGCCGGATACAAGGCCATCATCGACCAGCTTGCCGCTGAGAAGCTCATCGATCCCGCCCGCGTCGGGCTCGCCGGTCACAGCTTCACCAGTATGGTCGGCGCCTATGCGCTCAGCCACACCGATCTGTTCAAGACGGTCGTGATCGGCACCGGCATCACCATCGATCCGGCCACGATGATGTTCATCGATCCGGCTCGCCATGGCTGGAACACCGGGCTGCTCGACGTTCTGAACGTGCCCCATCCACTCGATGATAAGGAAGGTCGGTGGAAAGCGATCTCCCCGGCCCTCAACGCCGAAAGGATCAAAGGCTCGCTCCTGATCCAGACCCCGGAAAACGAATATCTCTCGGCCCTGCAACTGTTTTCGGCGATCCAGCATGCGGGCGGCGCATCGGACCTCTATATTTACCCGAACGAAGGCCACCTGATCACGCGCGAGCCCGTCCATCAATTGTCGCGGATGCGGCGCTCGATCGACTGGTTCGACTTCTGGCTGCTCGATCACACGTCGGACAATGCAGTAAGCGCCGCTGATATCGCGCATTGGAAGGAGCTGAAGCGCGAGCTACCCGCAACCAAGCCTCACGGCATCTGATCGCGGCGCGTTATATGCGGCGATGGCATGGCCCAGGCTCTGAGCCATGCCTCGACGTCCACCAGCGCCATGATTTCCATGTAAGGCACGACATCGCGCGGATCAGGCCGCGCAAGAAAGGCCTCAAGGGCGTAGCGATCAACAATGCCCTGTCCTGCCAACATGCCCTCGAGCAGCAACGCCCTGATCGCTGGAAGGTTGACCTCGAAAAGCTGCATCGCAAAGCCGGTCGGGGTGCCTTTGGATCGCCGCGTCACGATCGCGGGCGGCAGAAGGTCCGCAAAGGCCTCCCGCGCAAGGACCCGATCCTGACCGCCGCTGCACCACATCCAGGATGGAATAGTAAGGCAGTGTTCGACCACCGGCTGCGCCATCAGCGGCGCGCGCAAAGGATGCAGCCACTCCCGGCCAAACCCTTCGAGATGATTTTGGATCCCGGCCAGCCAGGCCGTATGCATGATCTTTCCGGGGACTTCATCCCTCGGCGGTGACAACCATGGGTGGAACGGCGGCCCGGCGAGGCCCCGCACGAGATCGCGGGACAGGAAGCCTGTTCGCATGGGCCAGCGGTGCGGTTGGCCAACCTGCCGGATCTTGGAACGCGCGCCTGAGAGTGCGGTAAGTACGCTGACTTCGCTTAATCGCGCGACATCCATCAGGGTTTGCAGACTGCCACGGCGCGAGCCAGGCACCATCAGGCGATCAGCGAGCGGAGCTACCGAATGGAGGAAGCAGAACACATTATCGCCGCCCCCGCCCGTCATGAACTGGTCGGCGCCGAGCCTTGTCGCCAGTTCCTGATGCGCGCGGTCGCCCGATTGAGCAAAAGCGCGGGATATCGGACGCGGCAGATGCCTGGCTTCGCTGCGCGCAAGATCGACGAAGTCAACGCGTTCGGGTTCCTCCTTTAATGCGACGCCGAGATGCCGGGCCAGCTGGCGGGCATAGGGACGTTCATCGCCCGCCGCCTGCCCGGTATAAAGCGTGAGGCAGGTAAAACTCTTGCCCGAAGCTGCGAGCGCTGCCGCAACGATCGAACTGTCCAAACCACCCGAAACAGCGAGGAGTGTGTGGCGGGCTTGCGACGCCCAGGCTTCGGTGCAGGCAATGATGCGACGGCGCAGCGTAGCCACCGCTTCTTCCCGAACCGGCAGCGCGCGTGCCTGACGCGTGAACTTCCATGGCGACCAAGCGAGGCTGCTCGATACGTTTCCGCGATGGGCGGTGACCCGCATCCCGGGCAGGACTTCATGGATCTGGCGAACAGGTGTTTCCTGCGCGCGGACCATCGGCCAGACGATGTGAGCGGCAAGGACTTCCCAATCTATGTCTGCCTTTTCCCCCGAAGCGGCCTCAAGAATATCAGCGCGCGAACTGAAGAGAATGCGGTCCGGCTCAAGCCGATAGTAGCACGGGCATTGCCCGGAGGGATCGCGGATCGCCTGCAGGCTGCCCCCCTCGCCGTCCGGAACGAACCCGACATAGGCTCCCCAGAAATCCTCGATCAGGGCTTCGCCCCGAGTGGACGATAGGCGTTGCCACTCCCCGGCACTGAAGCGATCGATGATTTGGACAGGATTGCTTCCCTTGAACAATCGCCCGATGACCAGAAGGCCGCTGTCGGGATCAAGTTGAAGCACTTGCCCGGGACTGGCGAAGAGGGATAATTGGCGCCCCTGATGAACGAGAACCAGCCCGAGGTTTCCAGCAAGCCGGTTGAGGTCATCATGGCTGCGGCCGGCAGCAAAGCTCCATGCGACAAGATAGTCGGCGTGCATCAGACCACCAGAATTGGTGTGTAATTTCCAATTCCCTCAAGTGTGTCATTGAGCACAAGATCACCATGCTGCACCCAGCAATGGGCGCGAAAGGGCCTTGTCGCCACCCCAAAGACCAGATTGGCCGGCACCCTATGGGCAAGCAGGCAGCGCATCATGGCCAGCGATCGCAGCAGGCACTGGTCGTAGCGGGTGACCAGAGCATTGAGCCGGTAAAAGGCCGCAGCAATGGCGCGCGCGCGGCGATCCGTGCTTGGCCTCGCCGCGCCACCGAAACTTTCCTTCTGATCCCGGATTTGAGCCAATATTCCTGCAAGATCATGCCGGCGCAGCGCATAATGGGCCCGGCCCAGAGCAAGGATCGCCTGAAGCAGATCGCGGGCCGACCAGCCGGGCAGATCCCGCTCGTCAAATCCGCAGGTTGGTTCGACCGGAAGCGAGCAAGGGAGGATCGCGCCTTGCTGCTCCTGCTGGGCGATGATGCCCGCCTGGAGCAGCTTCGCCATGCCCGGCATATCGCGGCTATCGAGGGGTTCCTGCTTGCGCAACCGGTCAAAGGAAGAGGCCAGCGAGGGCGGCAACATCACATAGGTGTTGCTTGCGATATCCATGAGGATGACCTGGTCCTCGGGCACGCAGAACGACCAATTCTTGCCAAGACGATAGCCCATCCATCCTCTCCGACCAGAGATCACGATCTTTCCCATCACGCCTTGCCCGCGATGAAAGTTGGCGACGCGCCGAAAAACAACGCGCCGCCGGAAGGATCAGTCGTCGGAGAGGCCCCCGCCACCGAAATTGCCCTGGTTGTCGAGCTGGGGCACATTGGAAATGCCCTTCGTTTCCTCGGTGACTGCACCGAGAACGATGAGTTCATCACTCAGATGTTCGCGTTCCATTGCCATCTCCTTCATTCAACGCTGCACCATTGCAGCCCGATCAGGGTAAGGCGGAAGGCTTGACGGCGACGAGTTTATTAGGTCCCGCGTAAGCGCCTATCGGGCAGTTGCGGGCCGTCCGGCATTCAGCAGGCCAGAAGATGGCATTTTGAATTCCATCAGTTTTTTGCTGAATTGATCAGCTGTGCAATCCGGGCGACCCGCCGGATTCTGCGTCGATGATAGGCCCAGAGAATATCATAGCGGTCCAGACCGGAACCCGAGACGGTCGCGACCTCAACCATCTGCAACTCATCTTGCAGATTTGTAAGCACGGCGCCCTCGTGGAGCCGGGCAACATGAAGCCTGTCTGTCGCCTGCCTTAATGCCCGGGCATATTCCCGATTCGGCGCAGTGCTCGCCAGCGAACGAAAGCAATTCGTTGCAGCGGTGGGGAGATGGTCATTATCGACCGAGGCCATCTCGACCGGAGAATAGGTCCCTGATGCAAGCGGCTTCTGCATCTTGAGCACAAGGCGAACGAGGTGGCTGTGCCAGTGATAGAGGTCGCGCAATATATCAATTGTCATCGAGGGAACCCGGTAGCCACCGCCGGTGCCGATCTCGAGAAAGGCCTCGCCAACCAGACGCTGCGCCGCATCGCGGAAAGGCGAAACCGATACACCGTACTCATCGGCCATCATGCGTTCGATCACGCCAGATCCGGGAGCAAACCGGCCGGACAGAACATCAGCCTTCAAAAGGCCGTAAGCTCGCTCCGCCGCTACAGGTCGTGGTGACATCACAGATCGCCCCGGCCCTTAGCGGTCACGTATACCGGGCTGCGCGGGGCGGCTCGTCAGCCGCGCCAGAGCTGAGGCCTGATGGCGAGCAACCGCCTCGAGCATCTCGCGCTCGAGATCCCACAGATCGTCCTGCATCAGGAGTTCGCGCGGAACGGCCATCTTGTGCTCCATTGCCATGAGAGGAATGAACAGATGCGGCGTCGTCATCCGCAGCGCATGAGCGCAGCGGACATGGTCTTCGAACTTCGATGTGGCGACACCGCCTTCGATTTCGCGCAGCCATCTTTCGCTGCGCCCGACAATTTTTGCCAGAAACTGCTGCGAGACGTGCTCGCGGCGGCGGCGGCGTTCGATGAGCTTGCCGGAAAGCTCTTTGATCAAGGCTAGAATTTCACCGTCAGTCGCTTGCGGACTTTGAAGCGTCATCTGCAGGTCCCCCTGACAGCGTCTCAAAGACCTAAGCGCATTGCCCTATGGGTGAAGAG
>JPFL01000719.1:0-16306 GCA_000733385.1 Paramecium biaurelia
TTACAATTACTAAAAAATAATATCTATCTTATTCATAAAATTCCTTCTTTCTGATTAAGTATTTTTTTTAAATTATTCATATCTTCACTTACTTTTTTATCCAATATTTTAGCATAATGTTGAGTAGTTTTAATGCTTTTATGACCAAGCATTTTACTTACGCTCTCCATTGAGACATTATTAGATAAAGTAACAGTAGTAGCAAATGTGTGTCTTGCACAATGAAAAGTAAGTTTTTTATTGATATTACAATTATCAGCTATTATTTTTAAATATTCATTTACTTTTTGGTTTGAATAGACTGGAAGCAATTTTCCAGAATTGGAAACTAATGGATGATTTTCATACTTTTTAATAATTTCTTCTGCTATTGGTAACAAGGGAATATTTGAATTTATTCCTGTTTTTTGACGATTTGTTATTATCCAAAGGTTTCCATCAACACCTATAGTAATTTGTTCTTTTGTAAGGTTAAAAATATCTATGTAAGCTAATCCTGTGTAACAACTGAAAATAAAAATATCTCTAACTATATTTAACCCACTACCAATAAAATCTTTATTTTTAATTGTTTTTATTTCTTCCTCCGTAAGAAAATTAACATTTACTTCATGGAATCTACCTTTGTAAAAAATTACCAAATCTTTTTCAATCCAATTATTCTGATAACACAATTTTAATATTTTACTTAAATTTTTGGTGTGTTTTACTGCTGAATTATTATTGATATTGGGTTTGGTTCGCAAGAAAAAATCAAAATCGTTTAGAAATGATGGTTCCAGTTTCTGAATATCAATGTCGGATTTTTTATGAAACTTCCACAAAAATTCTTTCAAATGAGCCAAACAAGTTTTAAAATTCTTAAGTGTAGCTGGTGCGTATTCCTTACCTAAAAGTTTTTCTATTTTGGAGTTGTGTTCTTCAAAAATCGGAATGAGGTATCTTTCAGTAGTATTTGCACCTGTTAATAGGTTTTTAATATCTATTGCATCAAAACTTTCCCTTGATAGCGCTAATTTGTTTTCCAAAACTAGAACATTAGATTTCAAGATGTCTAAATACTTATTTATAGCTCTCGCTTCTTCAGAATTACCTTTTAAACGATTTTGAGCGGAACTCCATTTGGAAATCTCTACATCTTTTCCAGTAGAAAATTCTGCACGCTTTCCATTCACGGTAATTCGCAAATAAATAGGAACGCGTAAATTAGATTTTGTTTTGGATTTTTTCGCATAGAATAATACCGAAATTTTTGCATTCATACTTGTGACTTTAAAAGTTAAAATAAATTTAAAGTGCCCTTTTTCACAAGATGTTCAAAAATGAAACAAGCTTATACATGGGCTTTTCCAGAGAATTCGGTTACCTATATGCTAAAAAATTTAGAGGTAACCGAATAGGTCACCTCACGAATTGAGAAAAATTGTTTTTATTTGATATCAAATAAAAACAAAAAGCCCCTAAATCTTACGATTTAAGGGCAATTGCTTGAAATTGAACATTTCAACGTGGTTTCTCCAGGAATCGAACCAGGGACACACGGATTTTCAGTCCGTTGCTCTACCAACTGAGCTAAGAAACCTAAATGATTTAAAACAAACTTTCAATAAAAACCCTTAAATTTTTAAAAATTTAAGGGCAAATTGAAAAATGTATGTGGTTTCTCCAGGAATCGAACCAGGGACACACGGATTTTCAGTCCGTTGCTCTACCAACTGAGCTAAGAAACCAATTTTCTTTTGTCTTAGTTTTTAAGTTGTGCAAAATTAAACACTTTTTGTATACCATGCAAATATTTGCTCTTTAAATTTCAACTAAATACTAAAACAATTGATTTTCAAGTTCATTATTTTTTAATTTTCTTTTAATTGTTCGCTCATTTCTTCTAGAACGGGCTTAATCGTACTTTCTGGAAGGTCGCTTATTCTGATATACATGAGTCCGTCTATCGCATCATTGAAATTAGGGTCTACATTAAATGCGATGACCTTAGCATTTTGCTTGATGTATTTTTTAATTAAAACGGGCATTCTCATTTCTGGCTCTAAATCATCAATGAGCTTATCAAACTTATTCAAATCATTGTCTAGACCTTCAAAAAAGAGGTGTTTTTCTTTCACCTTAAGTTTTACCTTAAAGTCATTTTTAGGATGCACATATTGCGCCACCACAGAATCATAATAATGCGAACGCATAAATTCTATCATCAAAGATTTAGAAAAATCTGAGAATTTATTACTGATGCTCACTCCACCCATCAAAAATTTATGTTCTGGATTTTTGAGACAAACATGCACAATTCCTCTCCACAACAAGAATAGTGGCAATGGTTTTTGCTGATATTCTAAATTCACATAAGCACGGCCCATTTCTATCACTTTTCTAAAGAAAGGCTGTATTTCTTGGTCAAATTCAAATAATGAGCTCGTATAAAAGCCACTAATTCCGAATTTCTTCATGACTTGAGCACCTAATGCCATTCTATACGCTCCCGCAATTTTTTGAGCACTATTATCCCAAAGAATGAGGTGATGGTAATGCTTATCATACTCATCCAAATCAAAAGGCAGATTGGTTCCCTCTCCTATTGCACGAAAGGTTAATTCACGCTGTCTGCCGATTTCTCTCATCATGGAAGGAATTTCGTCATATTCGGTGAAATACACTTCGTAATTAGAGTTGGAGAATAAGAGTTTATCTTTCTTTTTAAGATTTTCTATATCCTTTAAAATATCTTCATGAGGCGTTTCGTCTATGATATTCTGAATCACTTCTTGACCTGATTTCAGCGGAAATTTAATCGGCAAATTAGACAGTTTAAAGAGCTGCGCAATGGATTTTCTCCTTTCATAATAAGATTTCATCATGTAGACTTTCTTTCTCAAGAAATCGCCTAATTCTTTCACCGATTCATATTCTTCTTGAATTTTTGGCGAAACAGGCTTTCCTATTCTAATTCTAATCGGCTTATCTCTTTTCTTCATCATCTCAGACGGAAGCAAGAGCGTTTGCAAATCTGCATGAATTTTGGCAATGCTATAAAACTTGCTCGAATTCTTGGTATGAAAATACATCGGAACCACCGGAACCTTTGCTTTTTTTATCAACTTAAGTGCTGGAATTTCCCATTCTTTATCCAGAACTTCATCAAAAACATTGTTACGATTCGAAACTTCTCCCGCAGGAAAAATCCCGATACAACCGCCTTCCTGAAGGTGTTTCAAAGTATCACGCATTCCAGAAATACTGCTGTATGATTCTTTTCGGGTCTCAAAAGGATTCACAGGAATCACGTAATCTTTCATAGGCTCTATTTTCTGCAAAAGAAAATTGCCCATGATTTTAAAATCAGGTCTAATTTCTGTAAGGATTTTACACATCAAGATGCCATCAATCGCTCCTAGAGGATGATTGGCTACCAAAATGAAAGGTCCTGTTTTAGGGATTTTAGCCAAATCTTCTTCGAAGGCTACGTATTGGATTTCTAATTTTTTGAGAAAAGCATCAAAAAAAGCTACTCCATCATGGTGTTTTATGCTGTCATACAATCTATTGACATCATTCAATTTGGTAAGTCCCATAATGGTAGAAGCAATCGGACTTTTAATAAATCCGAATTTCTGCAATCCTGCTGCTTTGATAAAATCTTGTTTAGAAATGAGGCTCATGGTTGGTTATTGCGTAACGATTTGTACTGTGTTTTTTGAAATTTGTTCTAAAAGGATTTTTTTGTCAGCATAGAAAGTAGAAAGCTCGTCCATATTGGCATTTCTTACCGTGTAGAGCGAAACATTCTTCACAACATCTGTGCTGAATTGTTGAGTTAACGTTTGATTTACCTCATCTATTTTCCCAAATTTATCTTCCAGACAAAGCGCCAAAGAAATCGCAGAGTTCTGCATCATTGAAACTTTAATTTTATGTTTTGCCAAAAGATTAAAAATCTGACTGATATGATCTTCTGCAATGAAAGAAAAGTCTCTCGTAGAAATATTCATTAACACTTGATTTTCTTTTAGGATATAACTTTCTTCGCTTTGGTTTACATCAGAATTTCCTACTTTAGTTCCAGGTTTTTCTGGCTCTACAAAAGATTTCACATAAAAAGGAATGTGCTTTTGTTTCAGCGGTTGTAAGGTTTTTGGGTGAATTACCGAAGCTCCATAATACGCCATCTCGATAGCTTCTTCGTAAGAAATATTAGAAAGCAAGGTTACGTTTTCAAATTTTCTAGGGTCACCTGTCATCACACCCGGAACATCTTTCCAAATGGTCATGGCTTCAGCATTTAAACAATACGCAAAAATCGCCGCAGAGTAATCTGAACCTTCTCTTCCCAAAGTTACAGTAAAATTATTGGCTTCTGAACCGATGAAACCTTGTGTAACATACGATTGATTCTGGTCTAGATTGCTAATATTCTTTTCGGTTTCTTGCCAGTTGACTACGCCTTCTCTGTACGTGTCATCCGTTTTGATGTAATCTCTTGCATCTAGCCAAGCATTGCTAAAATTGATATCATTAAGATACTCACTGAGAATTTTAGACGAAATCATTTCACCACAACTCACCACTTGATCATACACAAAATTGTAATTTGGCGATTTATTTCTTCTCAAAAAAGCTTCTAAATCATCAAAAAACAAAGCTACTTCTCCAAAAATTTTATGGTTTTCGGCAAAAAGACCTTTGGTAATTTCTAAGTGAGATTGTTTTATTTTTTCTACCTCATTTTGGTAATCTTCCTTCTTAAAATAGTATTCTACTACTTTTTCTAATGCATTGGTAGTTTTTCCCATGGCAGAAACTACCAATAGGCATTTTTCAAAACCTTGCGAGTTTAACACTTTCGCTACATTCTTTACACTCTCTGCATCTTTTACTGATGCTCCTCCGAATTTAAAAATTTTCATCTTCTTTTATCTAAAATCAATTCAAACCTTCAAATTTATTAAATTATTTCCATATGAATCAATTGAATATTTTTTGGGAAATATGACTAAAAATTACGAAATTTACAAACAAGCAAATACCAAAAAAATGTCTGAACAAACTTTTCAAACTTTAGGTGAATTTATCATTGACAAACAAGACGATTTTAAATATTCCACAGGGGAACTCTCTAGACTTTTGAGCGCCATCAGATTGGCTTCTAAAGTAGTAAATAGAGAAGTAAACAAGGCGGGAATCGCAGAAATCATCGGTCATGCCGGAAACCAGAATGTACAAGGTGAAGACCAACAAAAACTAGATGTTTTAGCCAATAATCTTTTTATAGAAGCACTTTCTCAGCGTGAAGTAGTCTGCGGAATTGCCTCTGAAGAAAGTGATGATTTTATAGAAATTAAAGCGACAAGCAACGCTCACCTTAATAAATATGTGGTTTTGATTGATCCACTAGATGGTTCATCTAATATTGATGTAAATGTTTCAGTAGGAACCATTTTCTCTATCTACAGACGTGTTACGGAGCCTGGAACACCTGTTCAACTCAAAGATTTTTTACAAAAAGGCGTAAAACAAGTAGCAGCTGGTTATGTAGTTTACGGAAGTTCTACCATGATTGTATACACCACAGGAAATGGCGTGAATGGATTCACTTTAGACCCTTCTATTGGTACGTATTACCTTTCTCACCCGAATATGAAATTCCCAACTACGGGAAAAATTTATTCCATTAACGAAGGGAATTACATTAAATTTCCTCAAGGTGTGAAAGATTACATTAAATATTGTCAGTTAGAAGAAGGTGACAGACCTTATACTTCTCGATATATTGGTTCATTGGTTTCAGATTTTCACAGAAATATGATTAAAGGTGGAATTTACATCTATCCTTCTACGTCACAATCTCCAAAAGGAAAACTAAGATTATTATACGAATGTAATCCAATGGCATTATTAGCAGAACAAGCTGGCGGAAAAGCGAGTGATGGCTACAGAAGAATTCTAGAAATAGAACCTACAGAATTACACCAAAGAGTACCTTTCTTCTGCGGAAGTGCTGCAATGGTTACCAAAGCCGAAGAATTTATGGCAAAAGCTTTAAAACCTTAGAAATTTATAAAATTGCTGATTATAAAATCGTAAAGTCACTCTTGATTTTACGATTTTTTTATTATTTTTATATCAAAATATTATCATGATTCTCACTTTTTTGTCCTTGTCTATTCTGCACTTGATCTTCGTTTTGTTCATTATTCTTTTACCTTCTGTTTTATGGATTTTTGCCCTTATTGACATTTTAAAAAGCAACTTTAAGGATTCTACCAATAAAATTATTTGGGTTTTAATTGTACTTTTGTTGCCCGTTTTAGGCTCTATTCTGTACTTTATTTTTGGAGGCCAACAAAAAACAAATTAAATGAACGCTCAATTTACCAAACACGAACTCATCTTTAAACAAGCCAGTGGAACTTCTAGAGGAGTTCTTACCACTAAGGAAACTTATCTTTTAGAAATTTCTAAAAATGGACAAAAAGGAATTGGCGAATGTGCGATTTTCAGAGGATTAAGTTATGATGACGTACCTGATTATGAAGAAAAACTTACTTGGCTTTGCAAAAACATCAATTTAGATTTTGAAGTTTTAAAAAAAGAACTGTTGCATTATCCTTCTATTATTTTTGGATTAGAACAAGCGCTTCTTAACCTAGAACATGGCGAAGATTTGTATTTTCCGAGTGATTTTACTGATGGTAAAGATTCTATAAAAATCAATGGACTCATCTGGATGGGAAATGCAGATTTTATGCAATCTCAAATTGAAGAAAAATTAGCAAAAGGTTTTGACTGCATCAAATTAAAAATCGGGGTAGATTGGAAATCTGAAAAAGAAATCATCAAAAAACTCAGAGAAAAATTCCCGAAAGAACAATTGGAACTAAGAGTAGATGCTAATGGTGCTTTTTCTTATGAAGAAGCTAGAATGGTTTTACAAGAATTAGCAGATTTAGGAATTCATTCGATTGAACAACCGATAAAGAAGTCCGAAGTCCGAAGTCCGAAGTCCGAAGAAAATTCAGAAAAAAATTCAATGGATTGCTGTGTTCCTTGGAATGAAATGGCTAAATTATGTACAGAAACACCTACTCCCATAGCTTTAGATGAGGAACTTATCGGCGTGATAGATTTTGAAGAAAAAAAGAAACTTTTAGAGACGATTAAACCACAATACATCATCCTAAAACCAGCTTTAGTGGGCGGATTTTCGGGTTCTGATGAATGGATTGTCCTTGCTGAAAGTTTAGGCATAGATTGGTGGATTACTTCTGCTTTAGAAAGTAATATTGGTTTGAACGCGATTTGTCAATACACTTACACCAAGAAAAATCCTTTACCTCAAGGATTGGGAACAGGCTCACTTTTCATGAATAATTTTGAAACTCATTTGCAATTAGAAGGCGACCAAATGTGGCATAAAAAAACGTCTTATTGCTAAGACGTTCATTTTTTCAGCGTTTAAATTTGTGTTTTCAGAATGTTTTCATGGTTGTTTCTACCGTGAACAAAGGTATAAAAGAAAACTTTACCATACCATTACACTTTTGTGTAATTTTATAGTTGCACCTGAAAGAGGAGATGCAGCCCTTTTTTAGAGGGTTTTATCTTAAAACTGCCTTCTATTGAATTCATTCTTCTCTCCATATTATATAAGCCATTTCCTGATTTCTTTTTGTTTTGGATTCCAATTCCATTATCAATAATTTCTAAGGTAAAAATATCTTTCTCTAAAAGAAAAAATATGCTAAAACTTCTAGCTTGACTGTGTTTGTAAATATTATTTAATGCTTCTTTGGCACATAAAAAAAGATGTCTTCTGGTTTCTGCATTTAGTTGTTTCTCTGGATGGTCTACTTTTCTATCTATCTTAATCTCAATCTCTGTTTTTTTGAAAAAATTTTCGGAATAAATGGTCAAATACTGAATAAAATTGCCTAGAGTGTCATTATTGGAATTAAGACTCCAGAGCATTTCTCTCATAGAAAGATTCATTTCTTCTGATGTTTTAAGTAAATCATTAATATCTTCTTTGAGGTGTTGTTCGTTTATTTTTTGTTTTAAAAATTCTGCTTGAAGTTTTAGCGCAGAGATTCCCGCACCTAAATCATCATGCATATCATGAGAGATTCTTTCCCTTTCTTCTTGAATTTTCTTTTGTATTTCTAATTCTTTTTCCAGAATTTGGTTTCGATATTCTATTTCTTGGAGCAATTTCTCTTTGATAAAAACTATTTGTTTCTTTCTATATACCATGACTACTAAAATAATAAACCCTACAAACATTAGTAAAATAACGATTGCAAAGATTAAAACTAATAAAACGGCATCTGGCAAATGTCTAATCAAAACGTACTATTTTATGAATTGTGTTATCTTTTTTTTGTTTATTACCCTTAGACCTTGTGTGAAAAAAAGATACATGGTAATGTTTGCTATATTGAACAAATAGGCTATAATGGAAAAAATATCTCTATCATAATCATAAAGCCACTGATTAAGAAATAGTCTAAACAAAGCGAAAACACTCCAAATAATTAAAGCTACGCTTACCCAAAAAGCTTGTTTATGGGTAATGTTTTCTTCATCAATATGGTTAATAATATACAGCAACCATTGTAAACTAATAAGAAGAAAAAATAGAACTAAAGCTACAAATATTCGGGTATCTATCTTAATAATAGGCGTCTCTAATTGTATATAAGTTATTACCAACATGGTAAGAAACGAAATCCCGTAAAGAAAATATTTATTTATACTATTTTGGTAATCTACCAAAAAAAAATAACTAAAATATACAATAGATAAAACATTAAAAGGCATAAACAAATAGAACTGATCTATTTGAAAAGCCTGTCTGATATAAATCCCTAAAACATCTACGAAAAAAACTGCAATAAGGTATACAAACATGAATCTTTGTTTATGAGTATAACCTTTTTTGAGCCACAGATAAATAGAATATGACATTGCTGTAAAAATTACAACACCATAAATGAAAGATAAAATTTTGAACAACATACTATTAAGGGCAATCTTGAGGACAAAAATGATTTAAATCAAAGCCAGACAAACTTTCTACATCTCCGCCTTCAGGATTTTGGCAGTCTGTAATAAAGGTCATTTGCCCCACACTTTCATCTGTATATAATTTTAATTTTTTTCTAAGTATACTTGATTCTGTCTTGGAGAGAATAGATTCGTAATTAACCCACTGAGCTAGAGTAATTTTAAAGTTTTTTACATTCTTCTTTGTCATCGCTCTATTTTTATAAGCCAGCAGTTCATCTTTCATCATTTTCACTCTAAGAGTGTTTCCTTGCGTACCCTTCACTACTTTGTCAATATGAGGTTTTATGTTATTTATATAATCATTCTCCATAATTTCATAATCCTTTCCATCAATTTCTATGGTTTGCTTTACATCTAACATTGCATAGGCTCTTCCAGTAATGTTTTTACCAGATTTATCCATATAATAATATAGCATATAGAGTTCCCCATCAAATTGAGCCAACTCTTGATATTGATTAGGAAACTTATCTTTATTAAACTGTACAAAACTAAATGCTACTCTATCTGCACCAGCAGGAATCTGTTCAATCATTTGCAAATAATTTTCTTTATTTACTTTAAAAGATTTCTCATTTTTAGCATTTAATTTTTTAAGAATTTTGTAGGTTTCCTTATCAAAACTGTGACGCATAGCAGAATCTAATTTCGCAGGCATAGGAACATGAGCAAGTAATACATCCTCTTTTGGTAACTGTTTTTTATCTACACAAGCTATTAAAAATAAACAAAGCAAAAGACCTGCTAACCATGGAAATTTAATTAATTTTTTCATACTGAGTTATAAGAAATTATTATAAGTTTTTAAGAATATTTATGGCTTCAACTTTATTATTCACATGAAGTTTTTTGTAAATATTGCTCACATGTTTTTTTATAGTATCTATGGTCACTTGTTTTATTTCTGCGATTTCTTTATACAAATAGCCTTTTGCCAAGAGTTCTAAAATTTCAAATTCGGATTTTGACAAATCGTTCAGTTGTTGATTCACAATTGTTTTTTCTTCTCTAAAATATTGTAAAACTCTTTTTGCAACTCCAAAACTCATCGGTGCGCCACCTTGGTAAACATCTTTTATGGAAGCAATAATTTTATCCATCGTTTCTCCTTTGATAAGATAGCCAGAAGCTCCTGTTTTTAGCGCATCATAAATATGCGCATCATCTTCAAAACTGGTACACATTATAAATTTGGTTTCTGACATATTATCTATAACTCTAGAAACCACTTCTATACCGCTCATATCAGGAAGTTTAATATCCATCAAAACCACATCTGGTTTCATCTCTTTTAATAAAGCTAAAGATTCTGCCCCTGAATATAATTGAGCTACACAGTTCAACTCCGAATCGTTGTCAATAATTTTTTTTAGTGCATTATTATAATGCTTTTCATCTTCTACTACGGCAACTTTGATAGACATTTTTAAGCAATTTAGGGGAAAAACTCTAGTCAAAAACTTAATTTTTAAGATTCTTAACACAAATTAAGAAATAAAAATAATATTTTTTATCGAAATATCTCAACTTTATTACTAAAATTACACTAAATAACTTAAAAAACAAACAAATACTGCTTATAGTATAATTAAAGCAGATTATCATATTTATAAGCCTAATAATTTTCTTAAATTTGCAAGATTCAAGAACTGATTATGGAAGAAGAAAAAAAACCGCTCAATTTTATTGAACAAATCATCGAAAATGATTTAGAAAATGGTTTAGATAAATCTAAATTGCGTTTTAGATTTCCACCAGAACCTAATGGTTATTTACACGTAGGACATACCAAAGCGATTTGCATCAACTTCGGTTTAGGAGAAAAATATGGTGCTCCTGTTAATTTACGATTTGACGACACTAATCCCGAAAAAGAAGAGCAAGAATTCGTAGATGCCATCAAAGAAGATATTAAATGGCTTGGCTTCAAATACGACCAAGAACTGTACGCTTCTGATTACTTCCAGCAGTTGTATGATTGGGCTGTAGAAATGATTAAACAAGGAAAAGCCTATGTAGATGAACAGCCTTCTGAAGTAATTACAGAACAAAGAAAAAATCCTACCGAAGTAGGAATAGAATCTCCATATAGAAACAGGCCTATAGAAGAATCTCTAGATTTATTCGAAAGAATGAAAAACGGAGAGTTCGAAGAAGGTACAATGTCTCTAAGAGCTAAAATAGACATGACTTCACCGAATATGAACATGCGTGACCCTGTTATGTACAGAATTCTGAAAAGACCACACCACAGAACTGGTGAAAAATGGAAAATCTATCCTATGTACGATTGGGCTCATGGTGAATCTGACTATTTAGAGCAAATTTCACATTCCCTTTGTTCATTAGAATTCGAAAACCACAGACCTCTTTATGATTGGTATTTAGACCAAGTTTATGAAGAAGGAAAAGTAAGAAATAAACAAAGAGAATTTGCGAGAATGAACGTTACTTACATGGTAACTTCTAAACGTAAATTACAAAGATTAGTAACAGAAGGCGTAGTAACAGGCTGGGATGATCCTAGAATGCCTACGATTTCCGGGATGAGAAGATTGGGTTACACTCCGAAATCCATCAGAGAATTTATTGACAGAGTGGGCGTTGCAAAACGCGAAAACCTCATCAATATTCAGTTGCTAGAATTCTGCGTAAGAGAAGACCTCAACAAAGTTTCTACCCGAGTAATGTCTGTGGTAAATCCTGTAAAACTTATCATCGAAAATTATCCTGAAGATAAAGAAGAATGGCTAGAAACAGAAAACAATCCTGAAGATGAAAACGCAGGAACTAGAGAAGTGCCATTCAGCAGAGAACTTTACATCGAAAGAGAGGATTTCATGGAAGAAGCTCCTAAAAAGTTCTTCAGATTAACGATTGGTGGAGAAGTAAGACTAAAATCTGCTTACATTATTAAAGCCAACAGAGTAGAAAAAGATGAAAATGGCGAAATCACTACCATTTACGCTACTTATGATGAAGAATCTAAATCTGGAAGCGGAACTGAAGCAAGTATGAGAAAAGTAAAAGGAACGCTTCACTGGGTTTCTGCAAAACATGCTTTACCAATTGAAGTAAGAATCTATGACAGATTATTTACTCACGAGCAACCAGACGCAGAAAAAGAAACAGATTTCATGGAATTCGTGAATAAAGATTCTCTGAAAAAAGTTCAAGGTTTTGCTGAGCCAAGCCTTAAAAATGCAAAAGTGGGAGACCATTATCAGTTCCAAAGAATTGGTTATTTTACTCCTGACAAAGATTCTACAGCAGACCAATTAATCTTCAACAGAACGGTTACGCTGAAAGACAGTTTTAAAATTGATTAAAGTTTCATGTTATAAATAAAAAAGCTTCACCATCGTGAAGCTTTTTTATTTATTTTAATTTCTATTTTTCAATAAAATCCAACCGTTGTAGATTCTTCCGTCTGCTGCATTTATGAGATACCAATAAGCGCCTGTGCCTACTTTTCTTCCATTTAATTTACCATCCCAAATAAATTCGGTATTGCTAATTTGTTTGTAAACCAAATTCCCGAATTTATCAAAAATCTGCAAAGTAGAACTCTCTGGGAAAACATCTAATCCAGTTAGCTCCCAATAATCATTAATTCCATCTCCATTTGGTGAAAAAGCATTTTTCAGATTAAAAATTTTTCCTTTAATAGAATCTCCATAGCAATCTGAATCTGCATATTTTACATAAAAAGTATAATCACCAGCCTCTAAATTATAAAATACATTACTGTCTTGCCAATGAATTAAGTCTAGAGAATAAACAATTTTTCGTCCTTGTATCCCCTCAACTTTTATAGTGTAATAATTATTTTTTCCAGTTAAAGATACAATTCTAGGAGTTTCTTCATTTAAAACTTTAAACGTTGTAGTATATGTACAACCTAGTGAATTGGTTAATGTTAATGTATATGTTCCTAAGGTTTTGATATTTGTTAAATAATCAACTCCATCTTTAATCGTTCCGTCTGGGAATTCCCAATGATAGTTCACCACATTTAGCCCATTGAAATTTGGTCTTATTTCTATACCTACCATATCATTTTTACAATAATAATAGTCTGGAATTTCAATCATTGGCGTTGTCTTCAAAATAACATCTATGGTATAAAAATCTGGGCAAAAACCTTCTTGAGAAACCTTCACATAAATGGTAGGATCACCACTATTTCCATCATAAGCATAAGATGCAGGATTTTGAATTTTATCTTGACCTAGCCATAAATCAGACTGATTATCATAATATTCATAAGTGTAAGATGAGCTAAAATTACTTTCGAAACTAGTAAGGTCTATTATTTCTTTTTTGTCATTATTTGTATCACAAATATTATCTATATAAAATTGTTTTTGACCAAGAGTCAATACTTCCCCTTTCTTAAAATTAATCTCAGCATAACTTCCACAGTTAGGTAAATTTTCTACATATACCCAAATTTTAGAAGTATTAGCATCAAGTATAAAATGTTCAGGATTTGTAATTTCTTCTCCAAGAGAATTATTACCAGGTAACACTTTGTAAAATTTAAATATATTCTCCTCACTAGGATTTTGTACCATACTATCTTTATATGCAAGCAGATTTACATCATACTCTCCGTCTAAATTATTATCACAAAAAGTAATTTCTGAATTAATTGCTTTAGCTGGGAGTACAAATAATAAATTAATTGGAGCTATAGAATAGCATCCGTATTGTGACTGAAACCTAGCGTAAACATAAGTGTTAGCAGCGGAAGAGATATAAGAGTTAGGCGCAGAAATTTTTCCTGCTGAGGTTCCTTGATTTGCAAAATTTTCGTTTACGTAATAAGTAATTTCAAGATTATTTAATAAAACATCATTCTTTTCTTGGTCAAATAGTTGAGAGACTGCCTCTTCTAAATTGAAGGTTTCACTGACCGAAAAATCCTCATTACATATTTTTAAAACCGCGTTTTGATTTAAATTAATTACATCGTTAATAACCCTTAAACTTACCGTAACTTTTGCAACAGAAAAACAATCAGAATCTTTATATTTAACCTTTACATAGAAAATTTCTCCATTTAGAACTTCTGTATTTAATGGATCTGAATAAGGGTCTGCAAAAGTACCGTTTTGTGCATTATAGCTTTTAAAATAAGAAAACTCCACCAGCTCATTATTTGTATTAATTAATGGTTCAAGCTGTGTTAAGTCTATATTTTCTTTTCCATCTGAATTATTGTCACAGTAAATAGGGAATTCTTGTACTATTTCGGTAACGATATCTGGAGTACGTACTAGGTTGAAAGTAATGGGAACTACTAAAACACAATCTGATAAACTTATTCTAGCATACACTGTAGAACTCGAAGTAAGATCAATTAATCTTAAGACAGAGGTTGCATTATTATCTGCTTCTGATTGTGTGCTGTAGAAAGCAACTTTAGTTCCGCTTTGACTGTTAATATCACGAGTATACTTGCTTAGTGTAATTTTCTCTAAGCCGTCATTTCCTATATCGCAGACTTCAAATTTATCTTTATTTACAGTAAGTTTTACAAGAATTATTCTTATTCTCTTTATGGTATAACAATCGCCATTACTAAATCTAGCATAAAAATTTTTGCTTATATAATCGCCATTATCGGTAATTATCTGAGTAGAACTAATTTCTCTGGATGGTAAATTAGTTTGCGCATTACTAACAGATCCAAAAAAAGCAACATCTTCTCCTGAAGGATTTATCAACATTTCATTATAGTAACTCTCTAGATCAATGGTTATATCCTGATTACCATCAAAACATATAAATTTAGTTATATCATTTGCCTCAATGGAATTGAAAGACACATTCACATTAACCTCGGCAATGGAGAAACAACCCGAAGCACTTTGTACTCTAGCATATACTTTATAATTTCCTTCCCTAATCTGGGTAAGTCCTAATTGATTAGATAATGCAGTGAATGCCTCCTGATAAGTATTAAAAACCCTTATAGACATTCCTGATTCTGTAGTTAATTTATTCTTTAAGTTTTCTGCCCAATTAAAATTTTCAGCTCCGTCATCATTATTATCGCATATTGTCACGTCTATTGAGGCATTATTTACAACAGGAGATGAGTTAAATCTAACTTCGATTGGGCCTAAAATATTTACGCATTCCCCTTGAACAAGCCTTATATAGAATTGAGTTCCATTAATTAAGTTATAATTTATAATTGCATTTTGATTATTCGCAGCATTATTATAAGATGTGAAATAAGAAACTGTTCCTTGATAATTTGTTCCTACTAATTGTGAATTTAAATTACTTAATAAAAAATTGTTTTCTATTCCATCATTAGCAAAATCACATATTACTGGCTGGTAATTGTAAATATTCTGAGAAAGAAACGATAGATTAGCCACTTTTTTACAATTAGCATCATTCTTATTAGAAACTGTAACTTTAATATTTCGATTAGATGTAATCAATATTGGTGTGCTCTCGTTTAAAACCTGGTTGGTAAGAGCGTCTCTGAACTCAAAGTTAAAAAGAGAAACATCTCCAGTTACAAGGGAGCTTTTATAATCTGCCAAAATTACTTGCTCCGTACTATTACAAAAAATTTTGCTATAGTCTTTTACGAGTGGATAATCTGCAGCAAAATTAACATTTATGGTATCAGAATAAATTATTTTTTCATTATTACAATTGGTGTAAATAATCTCTACTTTATACGTTTCATTTTTGGTAGGACAAACCGTCAAATTTTTATTTGTCCCAATAATAATATTATTACTATCATACCAAATAATATCTGGTGTTAATGAATCCGCATTTGGAGTAAATACCCAAGCTTCATTTTGCGCAGACCAAATACCTGTATTTCTTCCTGGAGCCGCAAGTCCTAAGTCTCCAGTAGCATCATTAATTCCTATTACTGCATTTTTAAATCTTGTAAGATCACATGCAAGTGGTTTATTTTCTACAAAAATTTCTATATTATTGCTTCCTTCTGATAAAACGATTTGAGATGACGAAGCCTCAGAATCACATCCAGAAATTCTACCATTTCGGAAATTAACCACAAATTTTCTATATGGTGCCGTTCCTATTACCGCATAATTAATTTCAGAACCATTTGATTCTAAAAAAAACATATCATGTAAGACTCCAAAAATGCCTTCTTTAGGTAAATTTTGATTTGGTAAAGCTTCTGAAAAATTGGCAGGATTGGCTTGATTGGCTTGATAAGTATCAAAAC
>JPFL01000720.1:6052-16228 GCA_000733385.1 Paramecium biaurelia
TCTATTTAAGAGTATTATATGGCCAAATACCTTTTAAATCTGATCGGAAGAATTTTTATTAATGAGAAATAAACAATTGATGAAACAGCATTATTTAAAAGTAGTTTTAATAAGGATTTATTAAATTTATCATTAGAACATTATTAAGGTACTTTAGATTTATTAAAGCCAAAAATACAAAAAATTGAAGATATAAAAAAGAAACTAATTCAATTAGTATTATTATCTAAGACAGATTCAAATAAAAAATATGTTAGATCTGCTTCTAATTCATTTTATATTTTAAGCTATTTAAGAGAACATTTTGAAAACACTGATTTAAGTAATATACATTTGGAAGATACAAAATTAAATGGAATAGGTTTTTATAAATGTAATTTAAATAATTCTTAATTTAATAATGTTTCAATTGATTCCTGTAATTTTAATTGTGCAACAATAGAGAATGTAAAATGGACTAATATGATTTGCAAAGAGAAACCATCATTATTTGGACATTAATCAAAAATAAATTAAATTGCTTTTAGTGATGATGGAAATAATTTAATATCAAGTAGTGAAGATGGAGTTATAAATCTATGGTAGGTTCAGAATAAGGAGTAACCAAAGAGTATAAATCTACCTAATAATGAAAAATTACTAACATTCTCTAAATGCGATACTTTGATTGCATGTCTTGCTCAAAATAATATATATTTCTTTAATCCTAATGATCTGAGTTAATTAAGATATTAATCATTAATCAATTATGAATACAAAAATCTTTTTTTATCTCCAAATGGTAAATATTTAGCAACATAATCTGTCACAAATTAAATACACTTTTGGGAAATGGAAAATCTACTAAAATAATAATAATAATAAAAATATCTATCATAAGGAAAAAATTAAGGTACCATTAATAGTATTGATATATCTTTTAAATCTCAACTCTTAGCTACAGGTGGTACTCAAATTAAAATTTGGGACGCTACTAATATAAAAGATATTTAAGAAATTCTAGAATTTCCAAAATAAGAAAAACTTATAAATGGAATTGCATTTTCAAAAGATTCTAAGGTTTTAGTAGCTGGAGGGGAAAATAAGAAATTAGAGTTCTGGAATATTGAGAATCTTAATCATGTTTAATTATTATTTTCTGTAGATTAATAAGAGAGTATAGAATAAATATCATATTCAAATGACGGTAAAATGTTCGCTTCAAGATCTAATTAATCACTGAAGTTATATGAAGTAGAATATCTACTTGATTAATAAGACTATTTCAAAATAGATACGTCATTTAAGGTTGATTTAATTGAGATATCTCCAAATTCGTAAATTTTAGTATGTTGCAATAAGAAAAATAATCAAAAGGACAATCCATAAATCCAAATATGGGACATGAAAAATCTTCGTCAAATTAGGATGATTTCTATATTAGAAGAATAAACTCAAGATATTTTATGCTTAAAATTCAGAAATGATAATTTAGTTTTAGGTTCATGCAGTCAAGATAAGTCTATTTGTTTATGGGATTTACAAAAACTGACACTAATTGTAAAATTAGAGGCTCACACAAATTCGGTGTTTAATTTTGGATTCTCTATGGATGGAACACAAATGGTATCATGCAGTTTAGATCAAACAATTATTTTTTGGAATATCACTAATTTGAATTAACAATAAGTTTAAATATAATAGTAGCTACCAATTTAAGCCAATAGAGTTATTTTTTGGCCAAATAAATAAGTGGTTGTATCTTTGTAATGCGAAAAATCTAAAGAAATCAAATTTTGGAATTCTATTGAATTTAGCTTAATTTCAAGTTAGGAAATGGCAGAAGTATTCTTGGATATATATATTAATTAAGACGGTGAGATTATGGCATCATTAAGTGAGAATAGAATTCTTAGGATATGGAAAATAAATAAATAATCTATTGAAATTGAAAGAACAATTAACTTACCATATGTTTAATATTTAAAAAATCTACATTATTTAAATAGTTAAAGTATCATTGCATCTAATTTTCTTGCTTATCAATTCAAAATTCAAGATGAATAAAATGTCTCAGTATAACATAAATTTTGCTTTTCAAATTCTTCCTGTAGCTGCATGTCAGTAGCATAAAATTAACAGTTTATTGTTATGGAATGTTCATAAGGATTGGAGATTATAGTTATTAATAATTAGATCAGTCAAAATATGTTATTTTTAGAAAGTATAAATTAATGTAAAGATTTCTAATTTTCTAACGACTCCTAATTTTTAGCTGTTGCTACTACAGATGGAGCATTTATAAAAAATATAAGAACTAATTAAATAAAATAAAATTTTGAATAAAAAGATGGTTGTCTTTCTGTTTGTTTTATTGGTCAAGAACAATTAGCAATTGGAAAAATAAAACTTTAATTTGTTTTATATAATATAAAAGATTTTGAATCAATATAAAAGATAGCAGAGATTTAAATACCTAATAATCCTGTTAAAATGCTATTTTTAGAACAAAGACAGTAAATTTGTATTTATAGCTAAAATGATATAATATTGCTAAATTTATCAAATTTGGATTAAATTTAATTGATATAAATTGATAAGGGTAATAAATCAAAAGAATTTATCATAGATTCTCATTAATAATTTATAGGAGTGGGTTTTGAAAATCACATTTGTTCTTTATCATTATTAGATGCTATTAAAATGGAGAAAATATTGTCATAAAAAAATGAATAATCATCAAAGTATTTGTATATGAACTTTTCATAAACTAATAGTAATCTATTCACAGTAGTCTAAAGAAATTCAACATATACTTAATTTGATATTAATTCTAATGTAATTCTAAAATAAGTTTAATTGAAGATACAGGACATAGTATTTTTAACATTCAATCAACTATAGTCTTAATTAATAGCAATTTAAGAATATTGTTAGGATCAAAAATCAAAATAAAAATCATTACTTATTGATTTAGAAACTAACAAAATAATATCATGCTTTGAAGATATAGATAATGTAACAGTTCATAAATCAAAACAGGTTATATTTTCTTAAGATGGACTTTATTTTGTTTCTAGTTATTCTGATTTAGTAATTAAGTTATGGGATGCAAAAACTTGCAAATTGCTATCTATGTTTAAAACCAATACTCCTTCTATAGAATTTATTCGAATCTCAAAAAGAGGAATAATAGCATAGACAAGTGAATAGGTAATAAAATTATGGAATTTAAAAGCTTTAATACAATAATAATTTGAAATGGATGGTCATACAGATTCCATTAAATCATTATGTATAACATCAGATGGTTTTTAATTGGTATCAGGTTCAAATACTGAATTAATAAGATGGGATTTGATAGAACTTAAAAAAATTGATACACTATTAAAAGGTGAAAAACTTCCATCTTCGTTTTGTTTTTCATCTAACTGTTAATATTTTGCTGCATTAGATGATTAACAAGGAATCCATATTTGGAAATTAACTACAAAATATATTATTGAACATTACTACATAGTGTCATGTATATTTAATGAGAATTTACATTTTAGTATAGATCAGACCAAACTAATCTGTAATCAAAGTTATTAGAAAATATTGATTTTGAATTTAGAACAGGTATGCAAATAGAAAAAAATAATAATTTAATAAAATTTAAATTTTTTATCAAGATCCATAATACTTTAAAAAAATTTATTTATAAAAACAAATCCCTTAGAATTGATTTAGACTAATAAATCTGAATTTAAGAATTAGGAGATGTAAGGAATATAAATAAATAATATAAATGCAATAGCAATTTGTGCAAATTCTAACAGATTGGCTATTGAAGATCATGATTATTCTATCACCATATGGTCAATTGAAAAAAAATCAAAAGAATCTATACTACAGAATTCATCACAAAAAAATACAAAAATTTGGTCTATGGTTTTTTCTGGCAATGGAAAGTTATTATTTTCATGTCACATTGATGAAAAGATAAGAGTGTGGGATGTGAGTGATAAATTTGTTTTGATATAGGTTTAAGATGTTTGGCCTCATATAGACAATTTATATGATTCAAGGTATTTATTAAGTCTATAAATGTTTCCAGTAAAAGATGAAGAATACATATATATATATTTGTAAAATTAAGAAGTTTACAATTTTTTATCCGATTCAATTATTTGTCATTTTGGATAGACTATAGTATTAGAGTACTTATTTGATGATTAAACGAAATTAAGAAATTATTCAGTTGGATTTAGTGAAGCGAATAATTTAATAGCAATCTAATTTAAAACAAAATTAAATTTATATGATATATCGTCAAAATAAGCATAATTGATTGCAACATTAGAAGGAAATTCATTTGAAAAATAAAGTTTATCATCAATTCTAGTGTTTTCATAAAAAGGGAATAATCTATTATCTTTAGGAAGAAATCAAACACTAAGATTATGGGAAATTAGTGATAAAACTTAGATAAAATTAAGTATTAATCTGACAAAAGCAGTTTAAGCTCTAGCATTTTAATTTTTAGATCCAGAAACAATCAGGATAATTAGTAAATCTGGAGAAATAATTGATTAAAATATTTCTGATTATTAAGAAATAGGTATTATTGAAGACTAAAAAAATTTTGATTTTACTACAGCAAAGTAATCCCTTAAAGAATAAAGATATATTGGAAAATTTGAGAAGAGGAATTTATAGATTTTTGATACTTAAATAGACGAATTAAAGTATACTTTAAGTGACTTAAGTTCTAAAATTATGCATTTATAGTTTACTCCTTCTGGAGAGCAATTCATACTTGGAATGGAAGATGGATCAATACAATTATATTAAATTGATAAATAATCATTATAAAGCTATGGAAAACCAGTTTGTTATTACTAATTTGCAAAAAGTACACTTATCTAAGCATTTTACTGTAAAATTAGCTAATCTGTGTTTCTAACTAAAGAAAATGAAAATTTTGAAAAATTATTTTCTGAGGAAATTAAATGAATTTGCTTTAAATTTATATAAAATATACAATTATTTTTAAATGATTTTTTAATTTTAATTTGTTGGAAATTATTAGAATATTCTACAATTAAGTATTGGATATTAAACTATCATAAATTCTATGTAGAGATAATTTTTATGTTAATATATAATACATATTAGATCTTAATTTCATAATTTAGGGTATATTGTTTGATTTATGTATTGAAATTGAATCATAAATTCTACAATTTTAGACTGTCTTCCGAATTCTGTTTTTTAAAGAAAGATTAATTGGCTTAGTCTAAAGTCAAACAATTATATTGACAATTTGATTTTCTAGTTTTTACTATTCCTTCTAAAATTTGGAAGACAGAGGGATACATTAATCAATTTTGTATAAAACTAATTTGAATTGTCGAAAAAATATCTAAATGTTATTAAATGGAATATATTTGAGAGATGTAGAGTTAAGTAAAATTTTCATGAAGATTTAAGAAGATAATGTTAATTTATTGTATTAATATATTATTGACTTTATTAAAAGTAGATGGATAAGTGAAAAAATTTCAGTATAATGAAATTATGGTTGAAAATTGAATGATTTTGTGTAACATTTTCATTTGATTATTGAATCATGAATTTTCTTAACATTTTGTATCTCATAAAATATTTTAGTAGAGTAAATCTGTTGTTATTAGATATGTTAAATTCTCAATTTGAGATTAAAATCTTCGCTATTAGGTAATCCTTACTTATTATTATAGAATTGAGTAGCATTTTAAAAGAGAAATCCAAAATTCAATTTGATTTAAGAAATCATAAAATATGAATGTTTTAGTTTATAAAAATAATTTAAATTGAATTGAACATTATTTTTTAGCTTATTATTTAAATATTTATAACAAAATTAAGATAAGTGTTTTAATTAATTGTAAGTTATTTTCATGATAATCTTTATAATTTATTATATCAACTTTTTCAACTACCCAAATTTTTATAGCCACCAATATAATTGCTTTGTTACTTTTCTTATGGATAATGTTAAGTAGATTAATATCGTTATTATTTAGGATAACCTATGATTTGTGATTAGACTAATTGAGGAGAATTTCTGTTCGGATAATTTCTGTCGAATTATTATGAAGAATTGAATTACTTTTCATAACCATATATTTACGATTAGACTTTCTTCTATTTACCAAAGGCAGCTTCTAGTTTGTTTTATGTCAACATTTCATATTAGCTAATAATATATAATTACTTATTACTTGGCTTTCATTTTAACTTCATTTAATGAAGGAATGGGATAGTTATTTTATGATTTTATTTGCCCAATTCTTTTGTCAATGAATTGCATTGAAGAAAAGATTTGAGATACTACATGTTGATTGAAATTAGCAGTGATATTTATCTATTCAAGTGGTTCTTATTAGCATACTATGTAATCAGATAAACTATTTTTGTTATATAATTTTAAATATTTAGAAGATTAAATATGAGACGGCAATTGAGAGATCAAATCCTTTACTTTTTTTTCTCCTTTTGTATTAATTATTAATATTTTTAATCTTTGTAAGTTTATTATATATCAAAATGAATTGCATTTGATATATTTAGTTATGAAATTACTTTATTTCTACTCAAAATGACCATTTCGTTTGTTGGATCATTGTTAAAGTATTCAGATACAGTTTATAATGAATAGATGAGGTTGATCAAATTTTAAAAATCATCAAAAATATAATACTATATTAGAGCTTAATCTTAGAGTTACTCTTGTTGATAACATTATACTGATTTTTAATAATTTCTATAATTTGCTTATTCATCAATATACTGGAACTAATTTGATGTTTATTATGAATTCCCTATCACTTTATACTATGAATACCCACCATTATAATTATACATGAATAATAATAATAGATTTTTAAATACAATAAATCAGGTAGATAAATAGAATATAAAATTTTATTCTATTATAAAAAATATACAATGTATCAATTAAAAAAAATAGAGTTTTTTTGTAACTGTCTAGAATTTTAGTACTTCTGCCTGTTGATCTATTATTTGATATAAACTTAAACAATAAATTCATTCTTATATTTAATTTATATTAATAATGATATATACTTTTAGTAATTCTAGATTTAACAGTAAATTTATTGTTATATCTTCATTTAATTCAACTTTCAAATTATTTAATAACAAATTAACATAAAGAAAAAGGAAGTTGCTTGGATTAACTATACAAAGCAAAATACAATTTACTTTTTTAAGGCATTGTTGATTCTTTTTATTCAATCAAGAAATATTTTAACCACAGAAACAATTTCTATATTAATTTAATTCTTAGTTTAGAGAACAGAAATCTATAATAAAAATGAAGTAAGTCCACTTCAAGTATCCTTATTCGATATGTAATAATAATAATAAATATATCTTTCTAATCTCATTATGTATCCTTTTATATTATTTGCCCAATATTATCTTTCATTTTTGATTAAAAGTATTATAATATCATATTCTAGAATTAGTAATCATTTTAAAATTAAAATTTCTGTAGTTCTTTAATTAAATTTGTTAAATTCTGTAAATTTAATACTGTTTCGAATTTTTTAAGTTCATTTCCAAATTTATACAAATCTTCATTACTAGAAGCATTAATAATCAATTTTGCTGTATTATTATCTGTTTCATATTTTGCTTAAGCGAAACAAGTCAATTAAATAATTGTTTTTAGATACTGATTTCCTCCAAATATACCACATCCCCATCTTCCTGTTGAAATATCATTATTAGGTGAGAATTTTAAAGCTAATGAAAATCCTGAGTAACATTTCAGCATCTCTCTCTCTAAATTTTATTACTTAAACTATATTTAATTTCCGCTAAATGGTTTTGCATCAATAGCCTAAATATAAAAAATAATTACAAGCATATTATATCTTTGTTGATTCAAATCATTTTATTTTTTCCATCTAAAAGATTACTCATATCCTGAATAATTTGAGAACTTCTTTATATTTTTAATTAAAATTGCTTCTGACGCCTTCAAAGGAGGAATAAATATCATAGATACTAGTGCTTCTGGGAATATAAGCATAAGTATCTTCAATAGAAATAAAATAAATTACTTCTTCTTAAGCACAATTAGAACTGTCCAATGTTAAACCTCCTATATTTTCATCTGCAAAATCAACAACAGTTGAATTATTTTAATCTTCATTTCTATTATAAGTTAGATTCATAGAAATATTTTATTTGCTTTTCTCATCTACTTAAAATTAAAAAGCATTAATTTAATTATTTTTAATAAATGTAACAACTTCATTTTTAAATTGCACCTTTTCCTCACCATCAAATAAAATAATATCTTTGTTTTAATAGAATAACATAATATAATTCATTATGCATTGCATCTTCTCATTACAAATATAAATTTAAGCTCTCTTTATATATTCCATATTAATTATGTAAAATCCTCCAAATTATTTTTTTCTATTTATTAATTTAAGGAACATTAATATGATCAAAGTAAAAATTTATTCTCTTTTAAGCTCTACCTTTTAATCCTTTTTCCATTGATGATTAATTGTTATTAAAAGTTGCTCTAATTTTGCTCTATCATTTAAAATTTAATTTTTAAGATAATTACAAAATCCACCATCTAATTATTTACCAATCTTAATTAATGTATCCTCATTGTCAACTAGATCCGTAAAATTCTTATCAATTAAATAACATTCAAAATCTTTATCTTCTTAAGCCATTCTATTACTAAATAGTATAATATATATTTAATATTAATTTTTTATTAGATAAATTATAGTAAAAATTAATATTGGGTTTAAAGCAAGAATTTAAATTAAATCAATTATTAGTTTTAAGAAAATATAGATTTTCTACTTTTCAACTTAATGAATAATTATATTAATATAAAATTGCTAAAAGTAATAGACGATTAAGAAATAGAATGATAAGAAATTAACTATTTCATTTCTGATATGATTTTGAGTTTTCTTGCAGAATTTTACAATATTATTAATTAATACTTACATCAAATTAAATCTCAAACATCTACCTATATGTAAAGTTAAATTATTTGTGACATAGTTCTTACATATCGAATTGATAGTAGATCTACAACTTTAATTTTAGGTTTTCACTTTATTTTCCCAAGAAATCGATAATTTATATCCTATATAATTTAGAAAATTGAGAATACATCATTTATTTTATGAAATATTTTTCTAAAATAATAAAAATATGTTATTAACTATCATTATTTTTGGATTCCATATAGTTTAGATAAATTCAAAAAAATGCGAAATTTAGCCAATTCAACCTGAAATAACATGTTATTATTTAGTTTAGGATTGTTTCATATTAGAAGGAAATGAGGAGGATTATTACAAACTCAAAAACATTGATAAAGAAATTGTATAAAAATTATTTACTATTCCTTATAAAGACACTCCAATTTAAACAAAAATATTGAAATCATTAGATTAAGTTATGATCTAATAGAAATTAATTTGTTTATTGCTTCTAAATTTTAATTATTATATAACATGTATCAAATTTGATTCATTAAATTATGAGATAAATGAAAATGAATTAGAAAGTATTAAGATACAGACAAATATTGTATTTGAAGAGACCTGTGATGAATTTTATTAATTAGATAGTAACTTAATAATATTTTGTATGAGCTAATATACTTTAAGACAATATTCAGTAAGTTTTTTAGGTGATGTGAGTCTAATGTATGAGTATGATGTTTCTATTTAAATTTAGGAAAAGTGTATTAAGAAACAATTCAGATTATTAGAAAAAAACTAATTTATAATTGCGTTATTTAATTGCTTTTAATGGAAAATTTTTTAAATAAATAATGAAAAAATAAACATTATTTTGGAATCTAAAATGAATGAATATAATCATATTCTTTAGAAATTCACAAAGATAGATAATGTACAATTTTGTTAAATCAACTCACTAACTCTTTGTCTTTTTGAAGGAAATAATTATCTTCAAATTATTTGGGAATCAAAGGATTATAAATTTATTCATTAATCATACTAAAGTGAAAATTTAATTTTAAAAATAATACTTTTTAAATTTTGTTCCAAAATTCTCCTAATCACTTATAAAAATGACACTGATTCATAAACAGGCAAAAAAGACTTATTTAATGAAATAATTTTAAATTAT
>JPFL01000721.1:0-15937 GCA_000733385.1 Paramecium biaurelia
CATGTTAATTATATGTTAAAAATAAAATCTTACTTTTGTACCCCACAAATTTTAAAAACTTTATGATTAAGAGTGTAATAAAAGGATATGGTTATTATGTTCCTGAGAATGTTGTAACTAATGACGATTTGTCTAAGTTGATGACTACTAATGATGAGTGGATTACAGAGAGAACAGGCATCAAAGAGCGCCGTCACAGAAAAAATAGAAATGACAGCGAAGAAACTACTGCATATCTTGCCAAAAAGGCGGCTGAAAAAGCATTAGAAAAAGCCAATCTTTCTGCTAAAGATTTAGATTTCATCGTTTTCGCTACTTTAAGTCCAGATTATTTCTTCCCAGGAAGTGGTGTAGTTTTACAAGAAATGCTAGGTTGTGATACCATCGGTGCATTAGATGTAAGAAATCAGTGTTCAGGATTTGTTTATTCTATGAGTGTTGCAGATGCCTTTATCAAAGCGGGAACTTATAAAAATGTTTTGGTAGTAGGAGCAGAAGTTCACTCTTTTGGTTTAGATTTTACTGATGATGGTAGAGGTGTTTCTGTCATTTTCGGTGATGGAGCAGGAGCGATTATTCTTTCTGCAAGTGAAGACGAAAACGAAGAAGGTGTTTTAGCAGTAAACATGCACTCAGAAGGAAAATATGCTGAAGAATTAGCAGTTAAATTCCCTGGAACTAAACTAGGATGGATGGATAGAGCGCTTTATGAACCTGAAGCAGTTACTAGACAAGATATGTATCCTGTGATGAATGGGAACTTTGTATTTAAACATGCGGTTACCAGATTCCCAGAAACCATGATGGAAGCCTTAACTAAAGCTGGAAAAACTCCAGAAGATTTAGATATGTTCATTCCACATCAAGCGAATTTGAGAATTGCTCAGTTTGTTCAACAAAGATTTGGATTACCAGACGAAAAAATATTCAATAATATTCAGAAATATGGTAATACTACCGCAGCATCTATTCCTATCGCACTATGTGAGGCTTTAGACCAAGGGAAAATTAAAAAAGGAGATTTGGTTCTTCTTTCAGCTTTCGGAAGTGGTTTCACTTGGGGAAGCGTACTTTTTAGATATTAATTTGATTAATCCATGATAATTAAGACCTTTCAGTATTTTCTGAAAGGTTTTTTTTGTAACTAAAGTGACAAAATCAAAAAATAATTACCCTCTTTTTATTAATTTTATATGATATTTATCAAAATTGATAAATGTCAGCAAATAATAAAGGAATTTATTATAAGGTAGTTTGTAATTTTGTTCCAGAAATTATAAGAGAAAAATAACAAATTAATATATTATGGCTACAACAGCAAAAAATGAAAAGTATGTGTATTCCTTCGGAGGTGGTAAAGCCGATGGAAATGAGTCAATGAAGAATCTACTTGGTGGAAAAGGTGCTAACTTAGCAGAAATGGCAGGTCACAAAGATCTTAAACTACCTGTTCCTCCCGGTTTTACCATCACTACAGAAGTATGTACGTATTTCTACGATAATAAAAGACAATATCCTTCTACATTAGAAAAGCAAATAAAAGATGCGCTTGCTCAAGTTGAAAAATTAATGGGCAAAAAATTCGGAGACGTTAAAAATCCTTTGTTAATGTCTGTTCGTTCTGGTGCTAGAAAATCTATGCCAGGAATGATGGATACCGTTCTTAACATTGGTCTTAACGACGAAACTATCCAAGGTCTTATCGCAGAAAGCGGTGACGAAAGATTTGCTTACGATGCTTACAGAAGATTGGTAATGATGTATGCAGACGTAGTAATCGAAAAAGCAGGTGGTATGGAACCAGCGAAAGGTATTGGTATCCGTAAAATCATGGACGAAAGATTAGAAGAAGTTAAAAAAGAAAAAGGCGTAGAATTAGATACTGATCTTTCTGCTGATGATCTTAAAAAATTAGTAAAAGAATTCA
Organism: Paramecium biaurelia; assembly: GCA_000733385.1. Taxonomy (NCBI): domain Eukaryota; phylum Ciliophora; class Oligohymenophorea; order Peniculida; family Parameciidae; genus Paramecium; species Paramecium biaurelia. The sequence continues at coordinate 1,928 of JPFL01000721.1, forward strand.
AAGCTTTAACTAAAAAACACCTAAAACAAGACTTCCCTGAAACTCCTTGGGATCAATTAATGGGAGGTGTAGGTGCTGTATTCGCTTCTTGGAACGGAAAACGAGCAATTGAGTACAGAAGAATCGAAAGAATTCCAGATGAATGGGGAACTGCTGTAAACGTACAAGCTATGGTATTCGGTAACATGGGTAATGATTCTTGTACAGGTGTAGCATTCACCAGAAACCCAGGAAACGGTGAAAATAAATTCTATGGAGAATATTTAGTAAATGCTCAAGGAGAAGACGTAGTAGCGGGTATCAGAACTCCAGCTCCTATCAATCAATATTCTAAAAATGACCACAGTAAAAATTTAACTACTTTAGAGAAATTCATGCCAGAGCAATACAAAGAGCTTGATGAAATTCAACAAAGATTAGAAAAACACTACAAAGACATGCAAGATATAGAATTTACCATCGAAAAAGGTAAACTATACATGCTACAATGTAGAGTGGGTAAAAGAAATGGTGTATCTGCAGTAAAAATGGCTGCTGATATGTACAAAGAAGGAATGATTGATGCAGAAACTGCAATCCTTAGAGTTAATCCTAATCAGTTGGTAGAATTATTATTACCAATGTTCGACCCAGACATCGAAAAAACGCATAAAGTAATTGCTAAAGGTTTACCAGCTGGTCCTGGTGGTGCTGTAGGTAGAGTAGTATTCTCTTCAGAAGATGCTGTAGAATGGGCTTCTAAAGGAGAAAAAGTAATCCTAGTAAGAGAAGAAACTTCTCCAGAAGATGTAGATGGTATGCACAAATCTGAAGCAATTCTTACTACAAAAGGTGGTATGACTTCTCACGCAGCTTTAGTAGCTAGAGGTTGGGGTAAATGTTGTATCGTAGGATGTAGCGAAATCTCTATCCACGATAAAGAAAAATATTTTGTAACCAAAGACGGTAAAAAAATAAAAGAAGGAGATTGGGTATCTCTAAACGGTAGTAAAGGAACTGTTTACGAAGGTTCTTTACCATTAATTGATGTAGATTTAAATAAAAATCAATCTTACAAACAATTGATGACTTTAGTAGATAAATACAAAACAATGGGTGTAAGAACCAATGCTGATACACCTAAAGATGTAGAACAAGCAACTTATTTTGGAGCAGAAGGTGTAGGTCTTTTCAGAACTGAACACATGTTCTACGGTGAAGGTAGTGATAAACCATTATTCTTATTAAGAAAAATGATCATGAGTGACACCGAACAAGAGCGTAAGTCAGCACTTAATGAATTATTCACTTTCGTGAAGAGAGACATTAAAGCTACATTAGAAGTAATGAAAGGAAATCCAGTAACCATAAGATTACTAGACCCACCATTGCACGAATTCGTACCTCACGATAAAGCAAAATTACAAGAGCTTTCTAAAGAGTTAGGTGTAAGTATGAGCATCTTAAACAGAAGAATTCTTGCATTACACGAAAACAACCCAATGCTTGGTCACAGAGGTGTACGTTTAGGAGTTTCTTACCCAGAAATTACCGAAATGCAAGTAAGAGCAATCTTCGAAGCAGCAGGTGAATTACAAAAAGAAGGCGTAAAAGCATTCCCAGAAATTATGATTCCTGTAACTTGCGGTAGACACGAGCTTTCTCACCAAAAAGCAATCGTAGATAAAGTGTACGACGAAACTTTAGAGAAATTAGGAGTTAAAAAAATTCCTTACCTATACGGAACCATGATTGAAATTCCTAGAGCAGCACTTAAAGCAGATTCTATGGCAATGGTAGCAGATTTCTTCAGTTTTGGTACTAATGACTTAACTCAAATGTCTTTTGGTTTCTCTAGAGATGATATCGGTGGATTCTTACCTAAATATTTAGACCTTAAATTATTACCAGGTGACCCATTCGTATCTATTGACCAATCTGGTGTTGGTGAATTAATTAAAATCGGGGTAGAAAGAGGTAGAAAAACAAAACCAAACTTAAAAGTAGGTATTTGTGGTGAGCACGGTGGTGATGCAGAATCAGTGAAATTCTGTCATTCTATCGGTATGAATTATGTAAGTTGTTCTCCATTTAGAGTTCCTATCGCTAGATTAGCTGCTGCACAAGCTGCAATCGAAGATAAAAAATATGTGAAAACTTCATAACAATATTTATAATTAACAATGATAGGCCGCGTAGAATTTTCTATGCGGCTTCTCTTTTTACTAAATTTAAGAAACATTTAACCTCCTAAAACTTTGTACTCTCGTTTACTTGCAGTAAATTAGTGTGTTTATTTAACATTTCTAAAAACGCTAAAATCACCATGACTTACCAAGTAGTGCCTCATTCTCTTTTTTCTGAATTTGATATCCATCTTTTCCGTGAAGGAAAACACTTTAAACTCTACGAAAAAATGGGTTCTCATAAAGTAGAAATAGACGGTAAAACAGGAATCTATTTTGCGGTTTGGGCTCCTAATGCTAAACAAGTTTCTGTAATTGGAGATTTCAATAATTGGGATTCTAGAGTTTCAGAACTCAAAATTCGTTGGGATGGTTCTGGGATTTGGGAAGGTTTTATAGAAGGGTTAGATTTTGGTGTGATTTACAAATATGGCATTCAAACATATAGCGGTGCTTATTTAGAAAAAGGCGATCCTTATGCTTTAAAATGGCAACAAACCATTCAAGCTGCTTCTATTGTAGATACTACTTTCTACGAATGGAAAGACCAAGAATGGATGAAAAATCGCCATCAAAAAAATTCTTTAGAATCTCCTATTTCGGTTTACGAAGTTCATTTGGCTTCTTGGATGAGAGGGACAGATGATCCTAACCGTTTTTTCACGTACAGAGAAATTGCAGAAAGACTCGTTCCTTATGTGAAGGAAATGAATTTTACACATGTAGAATTTATGCCCGTGATGGAATATCCTTTCGATCCAAGCTGGGGTTACCAAATTACAGGTTTCTACGCAGCGAGTTCTCGTTTTGGAACGCCACAAGATTTAATGTATTTAATAGAAGAATTACACAAAAATGAAATTGGCGTTATTCTAGATTGGGTTCCTTCTCATTTTCCGGGAGATGCGAATGGTTTACATTATTTTGATGGAAGTTTTCTCTACGAACATGAAGACCCAAGAAAAGGATTTCACCCAGATTGGAAATCTCATATTTTCAACTATGGAAGAAACGAAGTAAAATCTTTCTTGATTTCAAATGCTTGTTTTTGGCTCGATAGATATCATGCAGATGGTTTACGTGTAGATGCAGTTCGTTCTATGCTTGAGTTAGATTATTCTAGAGCAGATGGAGAATGGGAGCCAAATAAATATGGAGACAACAGAAATCTGGAAGCAATAGAATTTATTAAAGAGTTTAATATTATTGTTTATAGGGAATTTCCAGATATACAAACGATTGCAGAAGACAGTAGTGATTTTCCTAAAGTCACCAAACCTATTTATGACGATGGATTAGGTTTCGGAATGAAATGGATGATGGGTTGGATGCATGATACCTTAGATTATTTTGAAGAAGATCCAATTGCTAGAAAATATCATCATCATAAACTTACTTTCAGTACCATGTACATGAATAATGAGAACTACATGTTGCCATTATCTCATGACGAAGTAGTACACGGAAAAAGCAGTTTGATTTTTAAAATGCAAGGTGACGAATGGCAAAAACATGCCAATTTGAGAGCATTGTACACCTATATGTACACGCATCCAGGAAATAAATTGCTTTTCATGGGAGGTGAATTCGGGCAAACTCACGAATGGGATTTTAGCCAAAGTTTAGATTGGCATCTTCTACAATATCCAATACATCAAGGATTGCAGAATTTTGTAAAGAATTTGAATACGGTTTTCAAATCCGAAAAAGCACTTTACGAAAATAATTTCAATTCATACGGTTTTGAATGGATTGAAGCAGATGATGCAGATAATTCTATCTATGTTTTTCTAAGAAAAGGAAAATCTGAAGATGAGGTGCTCATGTCTGTATTGAATCTTACTCCTAGAACTTTCGATTATAAAATTGGAATAGAAGAAGGAACAAAATGGAAAGTGATTCTCAATTCAGATGCTCCAGAATTTGGAGGAAGTGGAGTAGTTCCAGAAATCAAATGGTACGAAGAAACTCCTTGGAATAATAAACCCAATTCTATGATTGTTACTTTGCCTCCGCTTTCAGGAATTATTTTAAAACAAACGGAGAAAACTATAAAGAACCAAGCAAAAAGCAAATAATAACTTATAATTTATAACTCATAACTCAAACTTAAGATGAAAGTCTTCCATTTAAGCGTAGAATGTTTTCCGGTAGCTAAAGTAGGCGGTTTAGCAGATGTAGTAGGTGCGCTTCCTAAATACCAAACCAAAATGGGAATTGATGCCAAAGTAGTAATGCCTTGGTATAATAAACCATTTGTAAACGAAAACGAATTCGAAGTAGTTTTTGATGGTTTTATTCATCAGATTCATCACATGTACCAAGTTTTGGTCATGAAAGAAAAACATAATGTTTTAGGATACGAATTGTATTTGGTGAAAATTCCAGGATTGTTAGATAGAGATCAAGTCTATGGTTATTTTGATGAAAGTCAACAATTTATCGCTTTTCAACATGCGGTTTTACATTGGCTTTCTGCAATGGAAATTCGTCCAGATGTATTGCATTGTCATGATTATCATACGGGTTTAGTTCCGTTTATGGTAGAGTATTGTCAGGATTTTGATTTTTTAAAAGGCGTAAAAACTATAGGAACCATTCATAATGGGGAATATCAAGGAACGATGGATTGGCAAATGTCTAATTATATGCCACGTTTTGACGCTTGGAAATGGGGGCTGCTCGATTGGAACGGAAGAATTAATCCTTTAGCAACCATGATTAAGTGTTGCCATGAATTTACTGCGGTTTCTCAAGGTTATATGCATGAATTGTTTGAAGATGCGCAAGGTTTGCAAGATTTAATTAGACAAGAACACAGAAAAGCACATGGAATAATCAATGGAATAGATACAGAAGTTTGGAATCCTATGACGGATATAATGCTCAACGATCATTATTCTAGAGAGAACTTTGAAGAAGGAAAAGGAAAAAATAAAAAATGGCTTTGTGAAGAATATGGTTTGAATCCAGAACTTCCGCTTTTTGCTTTTATTGGAAGATTTGCTGGCGAAAAAGGAGCAGATATGTTACCAGATATTGTAAGAAGAAGCATTTCTGAAACCGAAGGCGCTTTAAATATTCTCATTTTAGGTTCTGGAAATCCGCAAATAGAAAATACACTGAAACAGCTTCAAGAGGAATTTCATGTGAATTTCGCGATGGATTTAGGATACAAAGAAGCTTTGTCACACAAGATTTACGCAGGTGCAGATTTCTTATTGATGCCTTCTCGAGTAGAACCTTGTGGATTGAATCAAATGTATGCCATGAGATACGGAACTATCCCAATTGTACGATATACAGGTGGGTTAAAAGATACCGTAACAGATATTTCTTCAGGAGGTTATGGTTTAAATTATACCTTCCCGGGAACTGATGATGCTGTACATGCCATCAAAAGAGCGCTGTATTTATATGATGATAAAGAAGAAATGCAAAATTTACGAAAAACAATAATGAATTTGGACTTTTCTTGGCAGAAATCTGCTGAAAATTATGTAAATTTATATCGTAAAAATTAAATAGAGTTTCTTTTTAGGAAGTCTATTTTCGCTTTTTATAAAATTTCAAAATAAAACCACAAAATATATGAAACCAAGTGTTATATCTATTGTATTAGGAGGAGGTAGAGGTAGTAGATTATTTCCTCTTACAGATAAGCGTTCCAAGCCCGCAGTTCCCATCGCAGGGAAATACAGGTTAGTAGACATTCCTATTTCTAATTGCCTTAATTCTGGCTTTAATAGAATTATGGTGCTTACTCAGTTTAACTCGGCGTCGCTTAATTCTCATATCAAAAATACCTATCACTTTGATATTTTTAGCAAAGGTTTTGTAGATATTTTAGCAGCTGAACAAAGCACAGATAACGAAAATTGGTTCCAAGGAACAGCAGATGCAGTAAGACAATCTATGCGTCATTTAAACAAATATGATTATGATTACATTCTCATTCTTTCTGGTGACCAATTGTACCAGATGGATTTTAGAGAAATGATAGACTTTCACATCGAAAAAGGCGGAGATATCACCATTGCTACCATTCCTGTAAACAGTAAAGATGCTACTGGTTTTGGAATTTTAAAAGCCAATGACGAAAATCAAATCACTTCTTTCGTAGAAAAACCATCTGCAGACGTTTTACCAGATTGGACTTCTGAGGTTTCTGATGATATGAAACAACAAGGTAGAGATTACCTTGCTTCTATGGGAATTTATGTATTCAATAAAAAAGTTTTGAGAAAAATGTTTGAGGAAGACAAAGGAGATGACTTTGGCAAAGACCTCATTCCAAATGCAATCAATAACGGATATAATACGCTAAGCTACCAATACGAAGGTTATTGGACAGATATAGGAACCATCGGTTCTTTCTTCGAAGCGAATATGGATTTAACCAATGAATTGCCAAAATTCAATATGTTTAGCAATTCACCTATTTATACCAGACCGAGAATGTTGCCGCCTTCTAAAATCAATGGTTCTTTTGTGAATAAAGCCATTTTTGCGGACGGATGTATTATTATGGCGGATAAAATAGAGCATTCACTCATTGGGAACAGAACCAGAATAGAAAAAGGAAGTACCATAATTCGTTCTTATATCATGGGAGCAGATTACTATCAAAATCCTGAAGACATGTCAGAAAATGATGCTAAAGGAATTCCAAACATCGGGGTAGGTAAATTCTGTTACATAGAAAATGCTATTTTAGATAAAAATTGTCATATTGGGAATAACGTAAGAATTATCGGTAGCAAACATCTACCAGATGGAGATTTCAAAACGCATTCTATAAAAGACGGAATAATCGTGGTGAAAAAAGATGCCATCATAAAAGATGGAACAGTGATACCATAGAGTTTTTTTATTTTTAGGAAATCGGGCTTGTAATTTTTTTGCAAGCCCGATTTTTAATTCTAAATTTGCTCAACTAAAAATTAAACAAATGAAAAAAATCAAATTTTTATTCACCGTAATGGCTGTGTTTTTTATGAGCCAAGTTGTTTCTGCGCAAACCAGCGAATGGAAAGAAAAAACAGAGTTTCATAAAATCATGAGCCAAACATTTCACCCTGCAGAAGAAGGAAATTTTGCACCGATTAAAAGCAGAATAGATGAAATGCAAACCAAAGCAGTTGCTTTCAAAAACTCAGAAATTCCAGCAGATTTTGGAAATAAAGATGCCATTAAAAAATCTTTGAAAAAATTAGTGAAAGAAACGAAAGCTTTCAATAAAAAAATTAAATCTGGAGCATCAGATGAAGTCCTTAAAAATGATTTTATGGCCCTTCATGATACATTTCACACGATTGTAGGTCTTTGCAAAGCAGAAGACGAGCACGAACATTAATCTATAATTATATGTAATGAGTAGTCTGCAAAAGATACAATTTGCTGGTTACTCATTATTTTTTAACCTATATTATGCGTTGGTATAAATTTGTAATTTATATAAGTATCTTTTTGTTTTCGGTGTATGCCGTTTCTATGCTTTTTGTAGAAGAAAGCAAAAGTTTTACCATTGAAAAAGAAATCAATTATCCTATTGATAAGGTTTTTCCTCAGTTCAATAATTTGCAGAATTTCACCCAATGGAATGAATTTTTTGTTTCAAAAGAAGATTACACTTTCGCATATTATACGCCTTACGAAGGACAAGGTTCTTCTTTGAACTATCAGAATAAGAAAAATGAATCTGATTATGGAGATTTTTTCATTCGTTATGAGAATCCTTTTTCTACGCTTAAATACCAATTGTTCGAAGGGAAAAACGATAATCCATACAATATTAATGTAAAATTTGTTCCGCAAGGAAATAAAACTAAAGTCATTTGGTTTGTTCACACGCCTAGATTGCCATTTTTGAAACGTTCGCTTAATCTGCTTTCAGAAGATTTCGTAGCAGGAAATATAGACCAATCTATGGTAAATCTATCTCAACTCTTGAGTGGAAAAGTAGACAAAGAAATTTTACTTTCTAAAATTAAGTACGACACACTCATGGTCGAAAAACAAGACGGTCAATTGCTTTTGGGAATCAATGTTTCGAGTGTGAATAAAAAAGGAGATTTAATTAAAAATATAGAACTGAATCACAATAAAGTCATCAGTTTGGTTACCAAAGATTTAGGTAAAAAGGAAGATGAATTTGGAGTTCCGGTTTTGATTACAGAGCCAGGAAGTTATAAAGACAAAGAGGTTTCTTATTTCTATGGAGTTCCCGTGAAAAAAAGAGAAGGACTTTCTGATAATAATTTCAATTTCCGCACTTTGAATGCTTCGGAAAACTATATTATGTATTACAAAGGAAGATATGAAAATAGAATAAAAGTGATTGCTCAACTCCTGCAAAAAGCTCAAAAAGACAGCATGAGAAATGGTCAGTTACAAGAAACTTTCATAGAAGCTCCGAATGCAAAAAAAGAAGTGACCATAAAAATTTCTTTGCCAGTCTACAGATAGTTCAAAATTCTCATTTTTAACTACTTTTTAACAAATTTTAATTTTATATAACGATTTTTTGGATTGCATAGATTTTTATTATGTAAGCTATACCTTTTTACCATCTTTTTAAGTTCCTCAATTCGCTTTTTTTTAGTAATTTTGCCTAAACTATACTTCTAACAAAGAAAAAGGCGGAAAATGGACAGATTTTCATTTCTAAATGCAGCACATTCTCAATTTATTGAAGATTTATATCAGCAATATTTAAAGTACCCAGATTCTATAGAACCTTCGTGGAAATCATTTTTCCAAGGTTTTGATTTTGCACTAGCAAATTATAGCGATGATGAGGTTTCTATTACCCAATTGGCTTCTAATGTAGTCGCTACTGGGAATATTCCAGAAAATATTGAAAAAGAATTCAAGGTAATCAATTTAATTAATGATTACAGAAGACGTGGTCACTTGTTTACCAAGACCAATCCAGTACGTGAACGTAGAACATATTCTCCAGATTTATCGATAGAGAATTTTGGTTTATCTCAAGCAGATTTACAAACCAAATTTAATTCTGCTACAGAAGCTGGACTAAATGGAGCAGCTACGCTTCAAGAAATCATCAATCATCTAGAAAAAGGATATTGTGATTCTATCGGGGTAGAATATATGCACATTCAAAGTGTAGAAGAGAAAAAATTCATCAGAGAATGGATTAATGTGAATGAAAATCACCCAACTCTTTCTGCAGCTGAGAAAAAAGAGATTTTACATAAATTAAATCAAGCAGTAGCTTTCGAAAACTACTTACACACGAAATTCGTAGGTCAAAAACGTTTCTCTCTAGAAGGTGGGGAATCATTAATTCCTGCGCTAGACCAATTGATTTCTCGTTCTTCTCTTCATGGAGTAGATGAGGTAATTCTTGGGATGGCTCACAGAGGTAGATTAAATGTTTTAACCAATATTTTCCAGAAATCTTACAAGCAGATTTTCTCAGAATTCGAAGGAAAAGAATTTGAAGAAGATGTATTCTCTGGTGATGTAAAATATCACTTGGGTTCATCTAAAAAAATAACTACAGCAGCTGGTGAAGAAGTAAGAATTAACTTAGTTCCTAACCCTTCTCACTTAGAAACCGTAGCTTCTTTGGTTGGCGGAATTTCTAGAGCTAAAATAGACCATACTTACCAAGGTAATGCTAAAAAAGTATTGCCAATTGTTATCCATGGTGATGCTGCAATTGCAGGACAAGGAATTGTGTACGAAGTAGCACAAATGATGACGCTAGAAGGTTACAAAACTGGTGGAACGGTTCACATTGTAGTGAATAACCAAGTAGGTTTTACCACCAATTATTTAGATGCTCGTTCTTCTATTTACTGTACCGATATTGCTAAAGTGACTGATTCTCCAGTAATGCATGTAAATGCAGACGATGTAGAAGCAGTAGTTCACGCCATTAGATTTGCAGCAGATTACAGAGCTCAGTTTGGTAAAGATGTATACATAGATTTATTAGGTTATAGAAAATATGGTCATAATGAAGGAGATGAACCAAGATTTACCCAACCTAGTTTGTATAAAACCATTTCTAAACACCCTAATCCAAGAGAGATTTACAAGAAAAAACTCGTAGAAGAAGGGGTGGTTTCAGATGCTGTAATGTCTGAAATGGAAAAAGAATTTAAAAATTTATTAGACCAAAACTTTGATGAAGCTAAGGAAATCGAAAGAAATACCATGGCGATTTTCATGGAAGAGGACTGGAAAAATTATGCTTTATTAGGAAAACTTCAGCAAGTTTTAGAAAACTATAATACCAATTATGATGTAGAAAAGCTAAGAGAATTAGCCGTTAAAATTTCTACATTGCCAGCAGATAAAAAATTCATCAATAAAATTTCTAGATTATTCGAAGCCAGAGTAAAAATGGTAGAAAATAATGCGCTAGATTGGGCAATGGGTGAATTATTAGCGTATGGAACACTTCTTACTGAAGGCAGCACCATTAGAATTTCTGGGGAAGATGTAGAAAGAGGGACTTTCTCACATAGACATGCTGTTGTAAAAACAGAAGACAATGAAGAAGAATATGTACCATTAAAACAAGTTTCTGATAATAAATTTGATATTTACAATTCTCACCTTTCAGAATATGGTGTGTTAGGTTTTGACTATGGTTATGCGATGGCTTCTCCTAATACTTTGACGATTTGGGAAGCGCAATTTGGAGATTTTGTAAATGGTGCTCAAATTATTATTGACCAATATTTAGTTGCAGCAGAAGAAAAATGGAAAATTCAGAACGGTTTGGTAATGCTTTTACCTCACGGTTTCGAAGGACAAGGTGCAGAACACTCTTCAGCAAGATTAGAAAGATTCCTCAATTTATGTGCAAACGGAAACATTATTGTAGCGAATTGTACTACACCTGCCAATTATTTCCACTTGTTAAGACGCCAACAAAAATTCCCGTTCAGAAAACCGTTAGTGGTAATGACGCCTAAATCATTGCTTCGTCATCCAAGAGTAATTTCTACGGTAGAAGAATTAGCAAACGGAAGTTTCCAACCGGTAATTGATGATGCTACAGCTCAACCAGAAAAAGTAGAAAAATTAGTGTTCTGCTCTGGTAAATTGTACTATGAATTATTGGCGAAGAAAGAAGAATTAAATGATGACAAAGTTGCTTTGGTAAGAATTGAACAATTATATCCATTGAATTCAGAAATTATTCAAGGTATTTTCGATAAATATTCTAACAGAAAAGAATTTGTTTGGGCACAAGAAGAGCCAGAAAACATGGGAGCTTGGACGTATATGTTGCGTAATTTCCGTAACGAAAACATTCAGGTAATCGCTCCTGTTGCAAGTGGAACTCCAGCTCCTGGTACTCATAAAAAATTCGAGAAAAACCAAAAAGGAGTTATCAATAGAGTTTTCGGAGTAGCAGAAGAAAATGTAGATTTGGTAAGACCTATTACCACGGTAAATGACTAAATCATGAAAAAAATTATTTACATCTTATTATTGAGTTGGTCCATCGTTACTTTTGCACAATCAAATGTAAAAGTAATAGAAAATCAGTTCTTAGATTATAATCAATTGATTGTAAAAAAAGATTTTTCTAAAGCATTAGACCAATATGCTCATGAAGGATTTTTGAAATTTGTACCAAAAGAAACCATGGTGCTTATTTTTGATAAGATGTTTAATGATCCTAGCATGAAATTTACATTAGAGGTTCCTACCATTTTAAAAGTGGAAGAATATCCTCAGAAAATACAAAATGTATCTTATGCTAAAGTTTTTTACTCTCAAAAAATGAGTGTAGAATTAGCAGATGTGGTAAATGCAAAAGATGCCGAAGAAAAACAAAAGAATATCAATCTTTATTTAGGTGCTTTTAAATCACAATTTGGTGATGGAAATGTAGTTTTCAATGAAAAAAACAATCAATTTGAGGTCATGTCATACAAAATGGCAGTCGCCAATTCTAATGAAGGTAAAAATTGGAAATTTACAGTAGCCGAAAAACAACAAGTAGAACTCTTAAAACAATTTCTTCCAGAAGAAATACTCACTGATTTAAAATAAAAAAATACATACAATGTCAATACTAGAAATGAAAGTTCCTTCTCCAGGAGAATCAATCACAGAAGTAGAAATAGCAACTTGGTTGGTAAAAGACGGAGATTATGTAGAAAAAGATCAAGCAATTGCTGAAGTAGATTCAGACAAAGCTACACTAGAACTTCCAGCAGAACAGGCAGGGATTATCACCTTGAAAGCTGAAGAAGGAGAAGTAGTAAAAGTTGGTCAAGTCGTTTGTTTAATTGATATGAGCGGAGCTAAACCAGAAGGTACAGTTGCACCAGTTGCAGAAGCTCCAAAAGCAGAAGAAGCTCCAAAAGTAGAGGCTCCAAAACCTGCTGCTGCTCCAGCTGCTACTTATGCTACCAATTCGCCATCTCCAGCTGCTAAGAAAATTCTAGACGAAAAAGGAATTGATGCTGCTGCAGTTTCAGGAACAGGTAGAGACGGAAGAATTACCAAGGAAGATGCATTGAATGCAACTCCTGGTGCTCCAGCAATGGGTGTTTCTTCAGGGAACAGAGCTCAAACCACTACTAAACTTTCAGTTTTAAGAAGGAAATTGGCGGCAAGATTGGTTTCTGTGAAAAACGAAACAGCAATGTTAACGACTTTTAATGAAGTTGACATGTCTGAAATTTTCAGAATCAGAAAACAATACAAAGAAGAATTCGCTGCAAAACATGGAGTAGGTCTTGGTTTCATGTCTTTCTTTACAAAAGCGGTAACCAGAGCTTTACAGATGTATCCAGATGTAAACGCTATGATTGATGGAGATTATAAAATTAACAACGAATTCTGTGATATTTCTATCGCGGTTTCTGGTCCTAAAGGTTTAATGGTTCCTGTATTAAGAAATGCAGAAAACCTTACTTTAAGAGGAGTAGAAGCAAGTATTAAAGAACTAGCAACCAAAGTAAGAGATGGTAAAATCACCATCGAAGAAATGACAGGCGGTACATTTACCATTACCAATGGTGGTGTTTTCGGGTCTATGCTTTCTACACCAATTATCAATCCACCTCAATCTGCAATTTTAGGAATGCACAACATTATCGAAAGACCAGTTGCGGTAAAAGGACAAGTAGAAATCAGACCAATGATGTATTTAGCGGTTTCTTATGACCACAGAATTATTGATGGTAGAGAATCTGTAGGGTTCTTAGTTGCAGTAAAAGAAGCGCTAGACAATCCAGTAGAAATTCTAATGGGTGGCGACGAAAGAAAAGCACTAGAACTTTAATTTCTTAGAAAATAAAGTCATAAATATTAAGTATTTATGAAATAAATAACTCCCGCCGATTTTTCGGCGGGATTTTTGTTATCTTTATTTCATAATAAAATTTTAAAAATGTATTCTTCAATTACTCAAAACATCAAAGTTTCTGTAATCCCAGAATATGATGTAAAAAATTCTTTTCCTGCAGACAATCGTTTTGTTTTCAGATACAATATCGTCATAGAAAATCTAGGAAATGATGCAGTAAAACTCATGAAAAGAAGATGGCTGATTTATGATGTAAGTTTCGGATTTACAGAAGTGATGGGAGATGGCGTAATCGGTATGACTCCAGAATTACAACCAGGAGAGTCTTTCAGTTACTTTTCTAATGTAATTTTGCGTTCAGGTGTAGGAAATATGCAAGGAAACTATATTTTTAAAAATTTAGAAACTTTAGAAACTTTTGAGTCTGATATTCCTAAATTTAATTTGGTTTCAGAAGTCCTTTGCAATTAAAATTTCTATAAATGAGAAAATATTTATTACTTCTTATATCAATTTTACTGTGTCTTGTAACTT
>JPFL01000722.1:0-15927 GCA_000733385.1 Paramecium biaurelia
ATAGTAACAAGAGTAATAAAAAATATTTTTTCATAATAACACTATCTTCATATTAAGCGTAAATTTCGTAAAAAAAATTCTCACTCCAGTATTTAGGAGTGAGAATTATCAAAATAAACTATTAAAACAAAACTATGAATAGTGTAATTAAAGCAACTAAGCGTTACTCAAATTATCTTTCAATCTCAATTTTTCTAATTTTTTAGCTCTTCTTCTTATTTTTAGCTTACTCACCAAGTAGAACATTACTGGCACCATAAGCAATGTTAAAAACGTTGCAAAAGTCAGACCAAAAATAATCGTCCAAGCAAGTGGTCCCCAGAACGCTACGTTATCTCCACCAATAGAAAGATGCGGATTAAGAGTAGTGAGGAAACTCCAAATATCAAAGTTAAGTCCGATTGCTAATGGAATAAGTCCTAATACTGCAGTAGTTGCGGTTAATAATACCGGTCTTAATCTCGCTTTACCAGATTCTATTATCACTTCTTTTACTTCTTCAATAGTCAAATCATCATGCGTTTCTACACCTTTTTCAGCTATTTTTTCGTCTAATCTCAGTACGAAGAAGTCCATTAATACAATACCATTCTTCACTACCACACCTGCAAGAGAAATAATTCCCATCATGGTCATTAAGATTACGAAATCCATCTTAAAGACTGTTAATCCTAAGAACACTCCACTAAAACTCAACAAAATGGTAGTCATAATGATGAATGTTTTAGATAATGAGTTAAACTGGAATACAATAATACCGGTTACCAAACTCATTGCTAAAAATAGCGCCATGAAAAGGAAGTTTTGGTTTTTACCTTGCTCTTCTTGCTCACCAGCAAATTTGAAGGTTACACCATCTGGTAATTGGTAATTCTTCATATCTTGTCTCAGCTTCTGCACAATTTCATTGGCATTGGCATCCTTCGTGATGTTAGAATATACCATAATGGTTCTGGTATTGTCTTTTCTCTTGATTTTGCTGAAGGTTTTTTCTTCATTAAATCTAGCAAAAGTAGAAATTGGGATTTGCAACAACTGTCCTTTATTATTTTGGAAAGTAATCGGTTGGTTAAATAACGCACTCTGATTTTTACGTTGATCTTCCTGTAATCTTACTGCGATTTGATAATCATCTTTAATGTCCTTGAAAGTAGAAATCTCTTGACCAAACATGGCTCTTCTCAGTGTAATACCAGTATAAGCGGTAGAAACACCCATATTACCTGCAACTTCTCTATCAATGTCAATAATCAACTCTGGAGAATCTTTATTTACGTCTGCCTGAAGTTTTTCAATTCCTGGAATATTTTTAGAATTGATGAAGGCAATTAATCTCTGAGATTCATCAATCAATTGGTTGTAATCATCACCTTTTAATTCGATGGAAATAGGATAACCAACTGGCGGACCAGAAGCTTGTTGCTCTACGGTAATATTTGCTCCTGCAATTTGAGGAATAGTTGTTCTAATTTCTTCCAAAACTTCTTTGGTATCTACTCCTCTTCTGTCTGCAAACTCCACAAAATTGATGGTAATTTTAGATTTATGAGGCGTTTCTGCTTGTGAACCTGCATCTACTTGAGGATTTACAGCACCTTTTCCTACTTGAGTCACCATACTTTCTATCAAGAAATTTTCTCCAGTTTTTTTGTCTTTAAACTTAGAAATGGTATTCAAGATGCTTTTTTCAATCACTTTTGTAGCTTGATTGGTTTTGCCAATATCTGTTCCTTGTGGGAAATCCATGTAAACATACATTTGCTTCGGCATAGAATCTGGGAAGAATAATACTTTTGTCCATTTTGTAGCAAAAGAAATTCCCATAATAATAAACGATGCCACCAATAAACCTACTACATACATTAACGCTTTTTTCGGTTTACCATCTAACAATTTTCTTAAGAAATCTTGATATTTCAACTCTAATTTAGGGAAGAAAGTCTCTTGGAAATGTACAATTTTACCAAAGAAATAATTTTTGTACAACCAAATCGCGGCAATGGCTAAAACTGAAAGGGTAGCCAATGCGAAATATGCTTTTCCTACAAAAATTCCTAAAATAAGTCCTAACAAACCTATTCCACCAAAGATTATGGTAAGCTTTTTATTGGTTTCTGTGGTTAAATTTTCGTCTTTCAGCGTCATACTTCCACCTGTCATCGATGCGTTGATAATCATCGCTACAAATAACGATGCTGATAAGGTTACAGAAATCGTAATTGGGAAATATTTCATGAAATTACCCATAATTCCTGGCCAGAATAACATCGGGAAGAAAGCAGCAAGAGTAGTTAATGTAGAAGAAATTACTGGGAACGCAATCTCGCCAATTCCATATTTAGAAGCTAGACTTCTGGAAAGTCCTTTCTCCATATTGGCATAAACATTATCTACCACCACAATTCCGTCGTCTACCAACATTCCTAATCCCATTACCATTGCAAAAAGCACCATCGTGTTCAAGGTAATTCCCATAGCATGAAGAATGGCAAACGCAATCAACATAGAAAGTGGAATTGCAGTTCCTACGAAAAGTGAATTCTTCATTCCCATTGAGAAACTCAAAACTCCCATTACCAAAAGAATACCAATAATAATGTGATTGGCTAATTCATTTACCTGATGCTCTACTTGCGTAGATTGGTCTGAAGTAGTGGTAATATTTACATCTTTCGGAATGTAGGTTTCCTTCGCTTTTTCTATTTTTTCGTTGGCTTGTTCGATGGCATCAATCATGTTAGAACCCGAACGTTTTTTCAGGTTAATCATCACCACATCTTGCCCCATTTCTCTGGCGTAAGTCGTTTTTTCTTTTTCTTTAAAGGAAACCGTGGCAATATCTGAAATTTTCACGCCTTCTTTCACCACGAAATCATTGATTTCACTTGGCGAAACTACTTGACCTTTAATCCTAACATTATTTCTATAACCATCTGTAGTAAGGTTCCCTCCAGAAATGGTAATATTCTCGTTTTTAATCGCTCCGATAACGTTATCAAAACTTACTTGAGCAGCATTCATTTTATATAAATCAAGTGCTACTTCTACTTCGTTTTCGTCTACTCCTAAAATTACCGCATCTTTGATTTCTGGAATATCTTCCATGTCATCTTCTAACTGTTCTGCGTACTTTTTGAGCGTTTGTTTCGGGTAATTTCCTTTTACATTAATATTTAGAATCGGAAATTCTTCGGCAATGTTCAAGTCAAAAACGGAAGGTTCTACCTTAGAACCACTGTCTAGATTAGGCCAGTCTTGACTTCCTTTTGCTTCGTCTACCTTGTCTTTGATTCTCAGTTTCGCTTCTTGAAGCGGTGTTTTATCATCAAATTCTACGATAATTAAACAGTAATCCTGAAATGAATTAGAAGTCACTTTAATTACGCCAGAAACGTTCTTAAATTTATCTTCTAATTTTTTGGTAATCAGTTTCTCTACATCTTCAGCCGAGTTCCCTGGATAAACAGATGAAATGTAAACCTTATTTTCTACTACTTCTGGAAAAGATTCTCTTGGCATAGAAAAATAAGCCACTATACCTAGAACTACGATGATGAAAGTAAGCAAATAAACAGTTACTCTATTATCTACAGCCCAGCTCGAGAAGAAAAATTCTTTTTTATGATTATTATTTGAACTCATATATTTATTTGTTTCAAGTTTTCAGAATTCAAGTTTTATACTTGACTCTTTTTACTTTTTACTTGGCACTTTATTACTGAATTTTAATTTTTTGTCCGTCTACTAAAGTTTTAGAACCATCGGTAATTAAGATATCACCTTTGTTTAATCCGCTCTTAATTTCTATAGAGTTTTCAGATTTTTCACCTTTAGTAATGAATACTTTTTTAGCCACTCCTTGGTTTCCGTTTACATTTTTCGCTACGAAAACAAAAGATTTATTAGCTGCATCTTCATAAATGTACTGCGATGGTACTACAATCGCATTTGGATTAAAATAATCTTCAATTTTTACCTTAGCCAAAAGGTTTGGTTTAATAATTCCACCTTGATTAGCAATCGGAACTTGAATGGTAAAAGTTCTATTCGCTGGGTTAATAAAATTAGAAGTTAATCTTACTCTAGAATTTACCGTTTTCTTCAACATTGGGAAATCTACAATAACAGAAGTTCCCGCTTTTACGTTGGAAAGGTAAGTTTCTGGAACTTTGGCTTCTACTCTCATTGCTGTAAGGTTAATCAACTTCACGATTGGCATTCCTGGAGAAACCACCTGTCCTGTTTGTTGCATTACTTCGTCTATCACACCAGAAAATGGAGCTCTAATTGCTGTTTTGCTGAGTGTAGCTGCTACTGCGTCTGCAGCTTTTTGAGTGGCTGCCACTTGGCTTTGCACCGCAGAAACTTGTTTTACGCTAGATTCATAATTGGTTTTAGCTTGTAAAAACTGAATTTCTGAACCGATTTTTTGTTTCCAAAGAGAAGCTTGTTTTTCGTAGGTGATTTTTGCCAATTCCGAAGCAGATTTCACTTGTTGTAATTGAGCGTTTACTGCAGAAACTTGAATTTGCGCTTGTTTTAATTGGTCTGCCAAACCACCATCGGCTACTCTACCAATCACTTGACCAGCACCTACATATTGACCTTGACGAACATACAATGTTAAAGTTCCAGGCATTTGTGGCTGAACTGCTACATCTTGGTCTGTGGTAACATTTCCTTGAAGTTCTATATAGTGAGCAAAATTAGTAAGTTCTAATGGCAAGATAGAAACAAAACCCTGAGTTTGGTTTACGCCAAAAGTTGACAAATTCTGGTCTACATTTTCCATTAAAGCATTAATGCTGTCAATTCTTTTTTGCTGTTGATCACGGTAAGCTTGCAAACCTTTTACGTCTTTTTTAGCGATAAGGTCTGCTAAAGTGTCATCTGTATTTTCTTTTTTACAAGAAATTACTGCTAAAGATAATAAGATGGGTAAAAATATTTTTTTCATAATAGTAGTTTTCAAATTTTTTGAAAAATAATTTAATAAAGATTATAGAATTCCTTTTGCTTTGTCTAGTTTAACTTTTGCTTGAATTAATTCTATAGCGGCTTGATAATATTTAGTTTGAGCCTCATACAATTGGTTTTCTGCTTGTGAAAGCTCGAAACTTGTACCCAGACCTTCTTTAAATTTCACATTTTGTTTTCTGTAGATTTCAGAAGAAAGTTTTACCAAATCTTCTGCTGTATTATAAGAAGCTAGAGCGTTTTCGTAGTCTGTTGCTTTTTGATAATATTCGCTTTGCAGTTGTTTTTCGGCATCTTCTTTATCTAATTGTGCTTTCACTAAATTTAGTTTTGCCTGTTCTGTTTTCCAATGTCTTTGTAAACCACTGAAAATAGGAACATCTAACTGAATTCCCCAAAGTGTAGGATAATTCCATCTTAAATCATCTAAACTGCTTCCTAATGCGTTGGCATTTGTAGAAAAGAAGGTAGATAAACTTGGTAAAGCCTTAGATTTTTCTAATTTTAATAACAACTGATTTACTCTTACTTGATTTTGTTTTAGTTTTAAGTCAATGTGATTGCTAAAATCATAGCTTTCCCTGGTAATGAGTTGCTTATTTTTATCTAAAACTTCATCAAATGTAGAAGTAAGTTCTAATTTTTCTTCTAAAGGAAATCCTATCAAATATTTTAAACCGTTGTTCAGTTTATTTTTAGTTCTCTTAAGATTTTCAATTACTGTAGAAAGGTTTTTATAAGAATATTCTAACTGCTCTACACTCTGTAATTCTGTAAGACCCGTTTTGTAAACTTGTCTTGTATCATTAAGATTTTTTTCTAGAACTCTTTTATTTTCTTCTAAAGTCTTAATATTTTCTTCAGTCGCTAAAACTCCAGCATAAGTCATCATCACGGCTTCTTTGATAGAAATTTCTGTTTTTTCTTCAATTAAAGAAGCGGTTTCCTTATACGTTTTTGCACTTTCTAATCCTACAATGTAAGAACCATTGAAAAGGAGCTGAGAAACTGTAATTCCCGTATTAATATTCTGTTTTTGAGCCATAGGAAACTCAGAAACTTCTGTACTACCAGGAAAAGTAACAAACATTACAGGAATTTTTATATAATTCGTGTATTTTGCTTGTCCACTCACTTGTGGAAGACCAATACCTACCGTTTCTTTTACTTTTTGCTGCGCAATGGTTTGATCAATTTTTGCTTTTTTTACGTTGACGTTATTTTCTAGCGCATAAGAAACTGCCTCATCTATTGTGAGGTTTTTCTGAGCATACATTTGCGTAGAAAATGCGGTGAGCGCGAAGATTTTAATCCAATTCTTCATACTTTGTTTTTAATTCTTTTAGTCGTTGTTGTCCTTTTTCTGTTACGATGGCGTTTAGATAAAAAAACTTAATTCCTGTGGAAATGTATTTTTTATCTTTAATATCTTCAAATAACGGAGAAACATCTACAGAAAATAATAATGTGGTCAAAAATTTAATAAATAAATCAGTAGGAATATCTGTTCTGTAATATCCTAATTCTACTCCTCTCTCGAAATTTTGTTTTAAAATTTCTTCAATTTTGATTGATATTGATTTCTGATGCTGATGAAATACTTCCGGATAATATTTTATCAATTGTAATACAAACGCATTTTTCTCCTGACTTGTTGCATCGTCTATTCTCGTTCCCGAAATAAACATGATTTCTATAGGACACTGATGATTTTTCCTTACGGTTTCTACTTCTTCAATCGCCTTATTAGAAATGTGCTCTAGAACTTCGGTCAGTAATTCTTCTTTGTTTTTATACTTTTGATAAAGGGTTTTCTTAGAAATACAAAACTCTCTTGCAATATCATCCATTGTAAGTGTTTTCGCACCGTGAGTACGAAACATATCAAACAATCTGTCTAATGTACATCTTGTATTTTTCATAATTACGGGTGCAAAGATAGAAAATGGAAACTAAAAAACAAAAAAAGTTTCCAAGTTTTTATCTATTTCGTTTTAGATAAAATCAATCACAAAAAAAACTGAGACAAAATCTCGGCTTTATGTTAGTTTAAATAAATTTCAAATTTTCCAAATTCATGAATTTTTTCAAGCAATTGATTATTAATATTAATCGTTTGATGTAAGGCTCTTGCTTCCACAAAAGTATTGTCTAAAGGATTCTGGAGAAAAACATTCAATTTATGTTCTCCTTTTTCTGCCAACAATTGCGTTTTGAAAAATTCTATATCGGTTTTATTCAGTTCATTTACAGGAATTATTAGTGACAAGGATTTTGCATACTTTTCGAAAGCATCTTTCAAATCCATAATATCTGTAACATTGGTAAAAACTCTGCCTTCGCTTCCTTGTGTAAATTTCATTTTTAAGATGACAAATCGGTCTTTGGCAATTTTTTCACGCAACTTCATGTAATCTCTATCCCCTAATCTGAAACTGTAACTTCCCGTGTAATCTTCTAAAGTCAAGAAACAAATCTTTTCACCAGAATTTTTTCCATCACGCAAAATCATTTCGGTAATCAAGCCAGAAACCGTGTATTCTCTAGCATTATCAAACATTTTTTGTCTTTCCTTCCAATCTTTTGGCGCTTCAAAAAGACTTCCTGCAGGAAATAATTGCTCTTTAAACGCATCAATTTCGTCTAAATTCAAGAAATTGAAGTTTCCTTTTGGTTCAGCTTTTTTCGCAGAAGATTCTTCTACCAATTCTTCATCTTCTGAAACATCTAAACTTATATCAATGCTTTCATCATCGTCTGTTTCCTCATCTAAAATCTTGGCAGACAAATCATTTGGAGCAATTTCATCTTTTTTGTTGTCTTCTAAAACGAAATTTTTAGAAAATTCTCCGTTGATAAATTTATACTGAAATTTATATTCATCTAAAGGATGCGCCGAAAGATAGAAACCGATGATTTCTTTCTCACGATTGAGTTTATGCATATTTTGCCATTCTGCACAAGGTAATAGCTTTGGTCTTTCGATCTGAACCTCATCTGCAAAATCAGCAAAAAGTGAATTCTCCACCGAGTTTTTATTGTCTTGGAAGGATTGTCCGTAACGCAAAAGCTTTTCAATATTGGTTCTTCCTGCATTATCTACATCGAAATATTGCGCTCTGTGATAAGAATCTAATTCGTCAAAAGCACCTGCAATCACCAAACTTTCCACTACTCTTTTATTGACTTGCGAAGAAGGCATTCTTTCAAAAAAGTCATAAATATCTTTGAATCTTCCGTTTTGTCTTTCTAAATAAATGGCTTCAGAAGGCGCTTCTCCCATTCCTTTAATCGCTCCCAAACCAAATCTGATTTGTCCTTTTTCGTTCACAGCAAATTGGAACTGAGATTCATTAACATCTGGCCCTAAAACATCTACACCAATCGTTCTACAATCTTCCATAAAAAGCGTAATTTGCTTGGTGTTGTTAATGTTATTACTCATCACACTCGCCATATATTCCGCAGGATAATTGGCTTTAAGATAAGCAGTATGATACGCAATTAAAGCATAGCAAGTAGAGTGAGATTTGTTAAAAGCATATTCTGCAAACGCTTCCCAGTCTTTCCAAATTTTATTGAGTTTTTCTTCGTTAAGATTATTCTTTTTTCCACCTTCTATAAATTTCGGGTACATTTTATCCAGAACATCTTTCTGTTTTTTACCCATTGCTTTTCTCAACGTATCCGCTTCACCTTTAGTGAAATTCGCCAATTTCTGAGAAAGCAACATTACCTGCTCCTGATAAACCGTAATTCCGTAAGTTTCTTTTAAGTATTCTTCGGTTTCTGGTAAGTCGTAAACAATTTCTTCTAAACCGTGTTTTCTGTTGATGAAATTCGGGATGTATTTAATTGGTCCAGGTCTGTACAAAGCGTTCATCGCAATTAAATCCGCAAAAACCGTAGGTTTCAGTTCGCGCATGTATTTTTGCATTCCCGCACTTTCATACTGGAAAATCCCAATCGTTCTCCCTTCTTTGAAAAGTTCGTAGGTTTTTTTATCATCCAACGGAATTTCATCCGTATTGATTTCAATTCCGTGACGTTGTTTAATGAGTTTTATCGCATCTTTAATAATGGTTAAAGTCCTTAAACCTAAAAAGTCCATTTTCAACAAACCTGCACTTTCTGCAACAGAGTTATCAAACTGTGAAACCAAAATTCCTGCATCTTTCGCTGCAATGGAAATCGGGACTAAATTTGAAATGTCTTCTGGCGTAATAATCACACCACAAGCGTGAATTCCTGTATTTCTGATGCAACCTTCCATTTTCTGCGCCGAAGCCAAAACCTGATGACGAGAATCATTCGGATTCGCCAAAATCGCCTTCATTTCTTCGGCTAAAGGTTTATCTTCTGGTTTTAATTTTTCTGGTTTATTGAGTGCTTTTGCAATATTCATTCCCGGAGTTTCAGGAATTAATTTCGCAATCGCATTCGTATCAGGAATCGAAACATCCAAAACTCTTCCCGCATCTTTAATCGCTGATTTTCCTCCCAAAACGGAGTAAGTAATAATCTGCGCCACGTTCATTTGTCCGTATTTTTCAATTACCCATTTTATGATGGCATCTCTACCTTCATCATCAAAATCGATATCAATATCGGGCATTGAAATACGTTCTGGATTCAAAAAACGCTCAAAAAGCAAGTCGTATTTAATAGGATCTACATTGGTAATCCCTATGCAATATGCAACCGCAGAACCTGCCGCAGAACCACGACCAGGCCCAACCGAAACGCCCATTTTACGGGCTTTGTTACAGAAATCCTGAACAATCAAGAAATAACCAGGATAACCTGTATTCGCAATTACTTCTAGCTCAAAATCTAAACGTTCAGCAATTTCTGGAGTAATTTCATCATATTTTTTTCTAGCACCTTCGTAAGTCAGATGTCTTAAATAGGCATTTTCGCCACGTTTTCCCCCGTCTTTTTCGTCTTCTTCACTTTGAAATTCTTCTGGAATATCAAATTTTGGAAGTAAAACATCACGCTTTAAAGTATAAGGTTCAAATTTTTGTAAAAAGTCTGTGTATGCTTCGAAAGCATCAGGAAATTGACGAAAAGTTTGCTTCAACTCTTCTGCATTTTGAACAAAATAATGGTCATTAGCTAAACCTTTTCGTTTCCCAAAACCTTTACCAATTGGCGTAGAAACTCTTTCTCCGTCTTTGATACAAGTAATAATATCCTGAATTTTAGCATCTTCTTTTTTGGTATAAAAAGTTTCATTCTGTGCTAAAATTTTCACATCATGTTTATCGGCTAGTTCTAATAAAACTTCGTTTAAGTGCTCTTCTTCTTCAATGTCATGATTCTGAATTTGCACATAGAAATCATCTCCAAACTGTTCTTTCCACCAAAGAAAAACTTCCTCGCCTTTTTGTTCCCCGAAGTTCAAAATCGCATTTGGAACATCTCCATAAATACCTGCTGTAACAGCAATAAGATTTTCTTTATATTCGGCAATTTGTTTCTTAGAAATCCTTGGTACACCAGCATAATAGCCGTTGGTATAACCTAAACTCGATAGTTTTGCTAGATTTTTATATCCTTGAAAATTTTTCGCCAAAAGAACCATGTTTGTTCTTCTATCTGGATCATCTTTGGTAAATTGTTTCTGCTCTGGTCTTTCTGAAAGATAAAACTCACAACCCAAAACTGGAACCAAAGGTATTTTAGTAAACTCTTCACCTTTTTCTTCAGCTTCTGCTTTCTTTTTTTTGAGGTCGCCGTTGTATTTTTCAACTTCGGAAACAAACTTGAAAGCGCCCATCAAATTCCCTAAATCTACCATTCCGACTGCCTTAAAATCGTTTTCGGCAGCTACTTTTATCAGTTCATTAAAATGAGAAGTAGCGGCAAGTGTAGAATAAATGGTATGATTATGAAAATGGAAATAATCGCCAATTTCTACTTCTTTGGTATCTCCAAAATCAACGTTAGATTTCTTTTTCTTAGAATCTGCAACTTGCCTTCTGATAACAATATCAAAAGGTTTAATTGGCTCACTCCAAATTTTCTGAAAATTTTGGAATTGCTCATCACTCCAAAGCATTTTTTCTGCAGGAATGATGCGTTGTCTCGCCATTTCGAAGAAAATCTGCGCCGTTGCATTTACGTCTGCTGCTGCATTGTGCGCTTCATCAAATTGGTAACCATATAATTTTTCGAAAAGCTCGCCTAGTTTTGGAGATTTAAATCTTCCTCCTCTTCCTCCTGGCAAAGCACAGAAATCAGTTCCCAATTCCATGGTATCAGCTTTGGGAATTTCTTGAAGGTTATTTTCGATTTCTTTTCTAAAAAACTCTGCGCCTACAATTTTATAATCAAAATCAATGTTGTGACCAACACCAACTTTTGTTTTCTCTAATGCTTTTTTAAATTCTTCTAAAACCCATGCCAAATCCTTTCCTTCTTCTTTGGCCATTTTGGTAGAAATGCCGTGAATTCTGGTCGCGTTAAAAGGAATATCATAACCTTCAGGCTTAATGATATAATCCTGATTTTCAATTAATTTACCTTCGTCATCATGCAATTGCCACGCAATCTGCACCATTCTAGGCCAATTGTTTGAATCTGAGATGGGTGCGTTAAAATTTTGGGGTAAACCAGTAGTTTCCGTATCAAAAATCAAGTACATTCTTTAGAAAATTTGCTCAAATTTAATCGAAAAAAAATAAAAATCTATTGAATTTTTTAGAATAATTTCTAGACCAAAGAGAGAATGCTTATATTTGTTTTCTATGGAATCTGACTTTACAACAAAAGAAATTATTTCAAAAGAGATTTTGCTCAAAGCTTATAATCAAATGATGCTGGCAAGATCAATGGCCGATATTTACGAAGAAAACAGAAATATTTGCAAGTACGTACACAGTACTTCTAGAGGCCACGAAGCCATACAATTAGCAACGGCTTATCAATTATCCAAAGAAGATTGGGTATCTCCTTATTACAGAGACGAATCTTTATTATTGGGAATAGGCTTCACTCCTTATCAATTAATGCTTCAATTATTAGCAAAAGCAGAAGACCCATTTTCAGGAGGTCGTTCTTATTATTCGCATCCATCCAGTAAATTAGAAGGACTTCCAAAAATTATTCATCAAACTTCTGCTACAGGAATGCAAGCCATTCCCACCACTGGTGTAGCTCAAGGAATCAAATATATTGAAGATTTCAAACTTCAAAACTTTGAAAAAAATCCTGTTGTCATTTGTAGTTTAGGCGATAATTCTGTTACAGAAGGAGAAGTAGCCGAAGCTTTTCAATTTGCAGCACTTCATCAACTTCCCATTATCTTTTTAGTTCAAGATAATGAATGGGGAATCAGCGTAACTAAAGAAGAAGCCAGAACTGCTGATGCTTATGATTATGCGGCTGGATTCGTAGGGCTAAATAGAATGAGAATTGATGGAACTGATTTTGTAGAAAGTTTCATTCAGATGCAAAAAGCGGTACATTTTGTAAGAGAAGAAAGAAAACCTCTTTTAGTTTGCGCTAAAACCGTATTGATTGGGCATCATACTTCTGGCGTAAGAAGAGAATTTTATCGTGATGAAGCAGATTTAGCCAAACATAGAGCAAAAGACCCGGGAATTATTCTCAAAAAATATTTATTAGAAGAAGGTTTTAACGAAGAGACCTTATCTCAAATAGAAATTGAAGCCAGAAAACAAATAGAAGAAGACTTTAACAAAGCCATTCTCGCTCCAGACCCAAAGCCTGAAACTGTAAAAGAGCATGTTTACGCTCCTACTCCTATCACAGAAGAAAAAGGAACTAGAATTCCAGAAAATGGAGAAAAAATCCCAATGGTAGATGCTGGAATTCACGCCATACAAGAATTGATGCACAAACATCCTGAAGCATTGCTTTATGGTCAAGATGTAGGCGGAAGAATTGGGGGCGTTTTCAGAGAAGCGGTAACGCTTCAACAAAAATTTGGAAATAAAAGAGTTTTTAACACCGCCATTCAAGAGGCGTACATCATTGGTTCTACTGTAGGAATGAGCGCAGTAGGTCTTAAACCTATTGTAGAGGTACAATTTGCCGATTATATTTATCCGGGAATCAATCAATTGGTGACAGAAGTTTCTAAATCTTGCTACCTCAGCAACGGAAAATATCCTGTTTCTAACATCATTCGAGTTCCGATTGGAGCTTATGGAGGTGGTGGTCCTTATCACAGTGGAAGCGTAGAAACCATGTTGGCTCAAATCAAAGGCATTAAAATCGCTTATCCAAGTAACGCTGCAGATTTTAAAGGCTTGTTTAAAGCTGCTTTTTATGACCCTAATCCAGTGATTTTCTTGGAACACAAAGGTCTTTATTGGAGTAAAGTTCCGGGAACTGAAGACGCTAAAACCGTAGAACCAGCAGAAGATTACATTTTACCTTTCGGGAAAGCTAATATTGTAAAATTTGCCAATGAAGAAGAAATCCAAAAAGGTCGAACTCTAGTTGTAGTAACCTATGGAATGGGCGTTTATTGGGCAAAAGAAGCCGCTAAAAATTTTGAAGGAAGAGTAGAAATAATAGATTTGAGAACCATCAAGCCGATAGATGAAGAATTGGTTTTTGAAAGGGTTAAAATCCACGGAAAATGTATTCTTTTAACGGAAGAAGCTCTCAACAACTCCATGATGGAAGCTTTCGGGGCAAGAATTTCTAAAAATTGCTTTAAATACCTCGATGCAGCTGTAGAAATCATGGGTTCACTGGATTTACCAGCGGTTCCTATCAATTTGATTTTAGAAAAAGAAATGCTTCCCAATGCAGAAAAACTAAGCCTTAAAATCAATGAACTTCTCAACAATTAAAGCATGGAAATTTTAGATAATTTTTTAATTGACCTTATAAAAGACATACCCAAAACAGATTTGACCAATTTTTTTGGATTATTCAAGAAAGTTAAAATAAAAAAAAATGAAGTATATTTTAGTGAAGGAAAGCAACACTTCAAAATATTCTATATCAAAAAAGGATTATTAAGAGGATTTTATACAGATTCAAAAGGCGAAGAAAAAACCATTTTCTTCCGTTGGGAAAAAGAATTTGGTGCAGACCCAGATTGTTTAATTCATAAAAAGCCCGCCAGACTTACTTGGATTGCCGTAGAAGATAGTGATATTCTAGAGATTGACATGCTAAAATTTGAAGAATTAAGCAAAAGAAATGCTGCATTACTCAAACTAAGAATAGTCACTAATCAAAAAATATTGTACAGATTATACGAGAGATTAGAAAGTTTTATTATTAACACCCCTGAAGAAAGATTTATACAACTTCAAAGCACCTACCACGATTTATGTGAAAGAATTCCCGACAAGCATTTAGCTTCATTTTTGGGAATTACCCCAGTTTCTTTGAGCAGAATTAAAAAAAGATTAGAAAATTAACAAATGTTAATTTTTAATAAAACATTATACAATATATTTGCAAAAAAGAAAACACAAATGAATGAAAATTGCCTTTTAAAAAAGAAAGCCTTCTATGTTAAAAGAAGGCTTTCTTAGTTTTATATAGATTCATTGTGTTGCGAAATATCCAATCCTAATTCTTCGGAGGTTTCTTCTACTCGAAGTGGTATAATAAAATCTGTAATTTTATAAATCACCAAGGCTCCAAAAAAGGTAAACACAGACACCAAAAGTAGCGCCGTCATGTGATGTGCAAAAACGCCTACTCCACCATGCAGAAGACTCGCGTTCTCTCCTCGTGCAAAAATAGCGGTGAGTATCATTCCCATAATTCCACCTATTCCGTGACAGGCAAAAACATCTAACGTATCATCTACGCTTTTCAGTTTTTTCCAGTTGACCGCCATATTAGAAATAATTGCCGAGATAAAACCGATAAATATACTTTCTGCAATGCTTACGTAACCACAACCTGGCGTAATCGCCACCAATCCTACTACTGCTCCAATACACGCTCCCAATGCTGAAATCTTTCTTCCATTAATTCTGTCGAAAAATATCCAAGTCATCATCGCTGAAGCTGAAGCTATCGTTGTAGTTCCAAAAGCCATCGCTGCAGTGGCATTGGCTGCTAAAGCTGAACCCGAATTAAACCCGAACCAACCAAACCACAACATTCCTGTTCCTAAAATCACATACGTAATATTAGAAGGTTCGTGGTGGTCATTTTTTCTTTTCCCAATCATCAAAGCGCCTGCTAAAGCTGCAAAGCCAGCACTCATGTGCACTACAGTTCCACCTGCGAAATCTTTAATTCCAAAAAATTTAACCAAGAATCCGTCTCCGCTCCAAACCATGTGAGCCAAAGGTGCATAAATGAACAGTGAAAACAATACGATAAATAAAAGGTAACTTACAAATCTTACTCTCTCTGCAAAACTTCCTGTGATAATAGCAGGAGTAATCACTGCAAATTTCATTTGGAACAATGCAAAAAGGATGAAAGGAACAGTAGGAGCCATTTTAGCATGTGGCAAAACGCCTACTTGGTTAAAAAAAGTAAAACTAAAAGGATTGCCTATGATTCCGTAATGTTCTTTGCCAATATAAAATCCTAGAGAATCTCCGAAAGAGAGCGAAAAACCAACCACTACCCAAACCAAACTAATGACTCCCAGTGCAATAAAACTCTGCAACATGGTAGAAATTACATTTTTTTTGCCCACCATTCCGCCATAGAAGAAAGATAAACCCGGCGTCATGAGAAGGACTAAACCCGATGAAGCCAACAACCAAGCAATATCCGCTCCTACTAAATTATTTTCTTCTAAAAAAACTCCCGAACTAGCATCTGGCAACTTTGTTGGCCAGAATAAACTTACCATTGCTACTATCGCTGTGATGATAAAAGCAATAACCCAACGTTTTTCTACTTTCAATAACATATTTTTCTGTTTTAACCCCTGCAAATGTAAACATTTTATTTAAAAAAAATATATTTTTTGAAGAATAACCCCTT
>JPFL01000723.1:0-15614 GCA_000733385.1 Paramecium biaurelia
ATGCTTCGCTATAAACTTGTGGGGCATTTGGAATTTTTGAAATTTTCTTCTTTGTTGACATATTATCTAATTTTTAGTCAACTTTTTTCAGGACAAGACACTCAAAAGAAAAACTCCAACAAATAATGTTGGAGTTTTTTCTATATTTGTTCTTGTAAGAACTTAAAAATACAATCATGAAACTTAAATTTACTTTTTTAGGACTATTTTTCTTTGTCCTTTTTCAAGCCAACGACTTATTCAAGACTTTACAGAATAAACCGATGAAAAATGCCTCTTCATTGGTAGTTTTCTACCGTCCAGATTGTCCTTATTGTATGAAATTAGATGAGGAAATAGGGAAAAATGCTGATTTATCAGATGAAATTAAATCAAAATTTAATGTGTCTGTAATAGACATAACGACTAAAGAGGGAAGAAAAATTGCCGCTTACTACGGAGTAAACAAAGTTCCAGCTATAATTAAATACGATAGCAAAAATGAACAATTCGAAAACATTATAGGTTTTCAAAAAAGCAGTGTTCTTAGAAACCTTCTTTTTAATAATAAAAAATCTATAAAAATTTCTAAAAATCTAACCACAACTTCTATCTGCGGAAATGGTATCATTGAAAGTGGAGAATCATGTGATGATGGAAATATGGTCAATGGTGATGGTTGCAGCAATACTTGTTCAGTTGAGGCTTTTTGTGGAAACGGAATTGTGGAAAGTGGAGAATCATGTGATGACGGGAATACGGTGAATGGCGATGGTTGCAGCTATACTTGTAAGGTAGAAATAGCGGTTTGTGGAAACGGTATTGTGGAAAATGGAGAATCATGTGATGATGGGAACATGGTAAATGGCGATGGTTGCAGCAATACCTGTACAGTTGAAACCATGTGTGGAAACGGAATAGTGGAAAGTGGAGAATCATGTGATGACGGAAATACGGTGAATGGCGATGGTTGCAGCTATACTTGTAAGGTAGAAATAGCAGTTTGCGGTAACGGAATGGTGGAAAGTGGAGAATCATGTGATGATGGAAATATGGTGAATGGCGATGGTTGCAATAATAATTGTACCGTTCAATCGGGGTGGAGTTGTACAGGAAATCCTAGTGTTTGTTCTAATACATTAGGGGTAGATGAAATTTCTTCTCAAGGTGTTTTTAATCTTATTGTTGCACCAAATCCAGTGGTAGATAAATTACATGTTCAGTTTTTTCTTCCTAAGAAAAGCAATGTAGAAATTACTGTGATAGATATTTCGGGGAAACAAGTCTTCCAAAGCAAAATCTCTAATTTAATCATTGGTCTAAATGAAATAGACCTACCATTTAAAAACAAATTATCTTCTGGGACATATATCTTAAAAATGAAATTTGCAAATGAAGTACTAACCAAAAAATTAATGGTGAAGTAAGTGCAATTTTGTTTTTAAAAGAAATAAAAAAGACTCCCACATTATTTGTTGGAGTCTTTCATTTTTCATTTGTATGATTAGGCAGTTTTATTTTTTCTTCTCTTTGAGTTCTTCTTTGTCTTTATCAGATGGGTTCCAAACTTTTACTTCAGAATCTTTAGTAATTCCTGAAAGAATTTGAACATTAATTCCATCAGATGCACCCAGTTTTACGGTCACTTTTTTGAATTTTCCGTCTTTCTGTTTTACTTCTACAAAAGGAACATCTTTACCATTTTGTTTTTCATATTGAATAAGACTTTCGTCTAGAAGCAAAGCATTTTTCTGAGAGCTCAAAACAATTTCGCCATTGGCAGAAAATCCAGCTCTAATGTATTCATTACTCGGGTTAAAAACGTCTCCTTCAATAGGGAATTTGATGGTTCCGTTTTCATCTTTTCCTTTTGGAGCAATCATCGTTACTCTTCCTGGGAAAGTTTTATTTTGTAAAGCACCGATCACGATGTTCATCTCCATGCCTTCCTTAATTTTTCCAGCTTGAGCTTCGTCTATTTTTCCTTCAAAAATAAGAGAGTTGAGGTCTGCAACACTACAAATAGTAGTTCCAGCGTTAAACTGATTGGCTTCAATTACCTGATAACCAACTTTTACAGGAACTTCTAGTACCGTTCCAGTGGCTTTAGAACGAATTTGAGTAGTAGCAAGACTTTGTAAACCTTCGGCAACACCAGTTCTAGCGATTTGTAGATTTTTCTGAGCGGTTTGCAATTGTTGTTGAGCGTTTTTCAACTGATTTTGCATCGATTGCAATTGCTGTTGAGCAGTAAGAAACTCTTGCTTAGAAATTACGCCTTGAGTGTACAAACGTTGTTGCATCGCAAATTGCTGTTGCTGATTTGCCAAATTAATTTTAGCATTATTAATTTGAAGATTTGCATTTTGCACTTCTTGTTGAGCAGCATTTACCTGAGGAACGCTCGGCACAATTTTAAGGGTAGCAATAAGTTCTCCCGCAGAAACATGGTCGCCTTCTTTTACCAAAATTTTGTCTATAATCCCAGACATATTCGGCTTAATTTCTACTTCTTCTCTCGGAACTATTTTACCAGTAGCCATTACTTTATCATCAAGATTTTGCACGAATGGTTTTCTGGTGAGAAAAGCTTCGCTTTCTTGAGAATTAGATTTAATCAGGTAACTTATTCCCATCAGAAGTCCAGCTGCAAAAAGCAAACCTAAGAGAATATAAACTACTTTTTTGAAGGTTAAGTTTTTCATTTTATATGAAATATTTAATTGTTATCAAGTTTAATTTATTTTTTAATTCACCATTCACTTTTTCCAAAAGAAAAAAATCACAATGGTAAATTCACATGTATTATTCGCTTCTTAAAGCTTCTATTGGCTTAATTTTCACGGCTCTTTGTGCAGGAATCATCCCGATGAGAAGTCCTAAAATCGTCATCACCGCCATCGCTGCAAAAACGTGTGAATAATTTACCGTAGGATTATAAAATGGGAAAGCATCTTGGTTCTGAGTCATCGCATTGATAATCATCAAAAGGAAAATCCCGAAAATAAATCCTAATAGTCCCGAAGTCAAAGTAATTACCACACTTTCTAGCAAAATCTGATTTCTTACTTCAGAAGGTTTCGCTCCCAAAGCTCTTCGGATGCCTATTTCTTTGGTTCTTTCTTTTACGGTAATTAATAAAATGTTAGAAATCGCAATCACACCCGCCAAAATCGTAAGCGCTCCTACAATAATGGTGAGCAATTGCATTCCTGTTAAAAATCCATACATTTTCCCGAACATTTTCCCCAAGTTGAAACTTCCAAAAGCATTGGTGTCTTCAGGAGAAACGTTGTTTTTCTTTTTAAGTTCTAGTTTGGCTTGTTCTTCTACGGTTTCCAGATTGGCTTCTGGTTTACTCACGATGGCAAAAAAGCCTACTTTGTCTCCATCATTGTACATTTTAGTATAAGTAGAAAGCGGAATGTATGCTGTGGTATCATCATCCATTGGTCCACCAGCTTTGGCTACTTTATAAACACCGATAACGTTAAAGAAAATACCTTTGATATTGATAGATTTCCCAATAGGATTTTCATTTTTCTTGGCGTCAAAGAAGTTTTTATAAATTTCTTCGCCGATGACTACTACATTTTTACTGGCAGTAACATCTGCATCATTAAGGTATCTTCCGAAGATTAATTTCTTTTCAGAAATTTTATTTCCTGCAGGATAATCTCCAGTAAGCGTATACGTAGTAGATTTTCCGTTGCGGTTCATTTGTTCACCAGGATTTCCAAAATTTCCTCTGGAGTTTTGGGGCGAAATGTAATCAATCTGTGGGATTTTCTTTTCCAATAAATCCATATCTGGAAGGTGCAAACTCAGTTGTCTGCCTTTTGGGAAACCATTATACGGAATAGTAGTATTCTGTGCCCACATAAAAATAGAATTGGTTGCAAATCCAGAAAATAATTTGTCAAAACCATTTTCCATACCTTTTGCAGCTCCCAATAAACTAACAAATAAAAACATACCCCAACCTACACCAATCATGGTGAGGAAAGTACGAAGTTTATTATTTTTAAGTGAATAATAAATTTCTTGCCACGTATCTATTTTGAATATGATGTTCATATTGTTGTCAATTTTTTGCTTTGCAAAAGTGAATTCCTTAAGGTGAATTTCTACGAATGAATTTTAAATTCACGATTCACTTTTTAACTATTCATTAATTTTGATAATAATATAAAAGTTGTTTTAATATTCTTTCCTAAGACTGTTAAATCTTCTTGTTCTAAATATTTCTCTTCTAAAATGATTTCACAACAAGAATCAATTTCGATGATTGAGCCTCTTGCTATTTCATAAAACCTGTTTCTTTCTATTTTTGACTTTCTAGAGGAGCCTTCTGAAATATTCAAAACAATAGAAGTTGATGCTCTTCTTATTTGATCAATTAAATTATATTTTTCTGCATCAGGCAAAAATCTTATGGTCTTGTAACATTGTTTTCTCAATTCTTTTGCTGCCTTGTATACATCTAAATTATAATGGTTTAAGTTTAAAAACATATTTATGGTTATAAGTTTATAAAAATTTCAATTGAAAAAATTCGCCATTCATTTTCCAAAGGAAAAAATTCACAAATTAATTCACCTCCATTACTCCGCTCTCAATGCTTCTATTGGTTTTATTTTACTCGCTCTGTATGCAGGAACAAATCCAGCAAGCAATCCAGACATCACCAAACTGATGAATGCTGCAGTAATCAATAGCCAACCAACACTTGGGTCTTTAATGAAATATTCTTCTAAACTATTGCCAATTAATTTCAAAGTCAAAACGCCTAAAGCAACGCCGATTAGTCCAGAAATTACGGTAATCACTATACTTTCTTGAATAATCAAAGAGACAATGCTTTTCGGTTTAGCACCGATGGCTTTTCTTACCCCAATTTCTTGAGTTCTTTCTTTCACGATATACACCATGATATTGCTAATACCAATAATTCCTGCCAATAAAGTTCCGAGACCAATGAATCCTACAATCATGGTAATGACAAATAAAAATTGGAAAGAATCTTTCAAACCTTCTGCTCGGTTTCTTACGACCACGGCATTTTCATCATCTGGAGAAACTTTTTTTCTGGCTTTTAATTCTTTTTTCAGTTGGTCACTATAAGCGAGGGCTTGTTCAGGATTTAGTTTTTCGTCATAGGCAATGTACACCGTACTCACCGTATCAGAACCTTTTTTCATTTGCTGAAGCGTAGAAATAGGGATGGAAATCATACGTTCGTCCCAGTCACCACCATCATCAGAAAAAACACCTATCACTTTGAAAACACTACCGTTAATCTCGAGTTCTTTTCCTACAGGATCTCCATTTTTGATAAGGTCACGCTGTACCATTCTACCGATTACGGCCACATTTTGTTTTTCATCAATATCTTTTGGAGAGATAAATCTTCCGTTGAGTAATTGTCGGTTCTCTATTTTTACCTCTTCATCATTGGCTCCACTGATTTGGTAGAAACCACTTTCTTTCCCATATTTTACATTAAGATTGGTAGAATATCGTGGAGTAGAATACTGCACTTTTTCAGGATGTGCATCTACAATAGCGTTATAGTCACTATTATTGAGGGTTACTTGTCTGTCAGCTTGTAAGCCTTCATAAGCAATGGTGGTTTTTCCAGTAAAAATGGAAATAAGATTCTGTGCATCTCTGGTAAATCCTTCTTGGAAGGCATTTTGCAATCCTTTTCCTATACCAAAGAGAACAATAAAAATATATAAACCCAGCGCTACGGTAAACCCAGAAAGCACCGTTCGCAATACATTACTGCGAATAGAACTGAAAATTTCTTGCCAACGGTCTATATCAAACATATTATTTTTTTAATTTATTGCTTTGCAAAGTCAATTTGCTTTGCAGTCAATTGTCAATTTTTTTAAAAATTTACCATTCATTTTTCAACTTTGTTGAAAAAATTCACCATTCACTTACTGTATTTTTTCCTCCTCATAACCTCATAACTTCATCACCTTATCACCACCTTACAAAACCACCTGCTGTATATACTCATCCGTTTCAATGACACCATCTCTCAAATGTACATTTCTCTTGGTTTGAGCCGCTACATCTGGTTCGTGGGTAACTACAATGATGGTTTTTCCTTCGTTATTAATATCTTGAAGAAGTTTCATAATATCATGAGTGGTCTGAGAATCGAGTGCTCCTGTTGGTTCATCCGCCAAAATTACTTTAGGATTGGTAATTAAAGCTCTTGCAATCGCTACACGCTGTTTTTGTCCACCCGAAAGTTCATTAGGCAAGTGATTCGCCCATTGTGCTAAACCTACTTTCTCTAAATATTCCATCGCGCGTTGGTTTCGCTCTTTTCTAGGGACATCTTGATAATAGAGTGGAAGCGCCACATTTTCTAATGCCGTTTTATACCCAATTAAATTGAACGATTGGAAAACGAATCCTAAAAATTTACTTCTGTATTCTGCCGCTTTGGTTTCGGTGAGATGTTCTATAGGAATGCCATCTAATTCATAGATTCCGCTGTCTTTTTCATCTAAAATACCAATGATATTCAGTAAAGTAGACTTTCCAGAACCAGAACTTCCCATAATCGAAACGAATTCTCCTTCGCCGATTTCTAGGTTAATTCCTTTCAAAACGTGCAACTTATTATGACCGATATCGTAAGACTTATGTAAATCCTTGATGACTAGCATGGGCTTTTTTGCAATAAGTAGAAAATTTTAGGAACTTGTTACAAGAAAAAAAGAGCAAAATTTTTAAAAAGTTTTGTTTAATTGTAAATAGCTTTAAATAAAGAATTTTTAAGTAATTGTTTAATAAAAGATACCTCGTAAAAGCCCTATTTAAGTACCAAGTGCACGCAAAGGCTTTATTCATCAAACTTCTATGTAATTGTGGAAAACTTTTGCCCCTAAAAACCAAAAATTTAACATGAATGAGGCGTTTTCATTTTTGATTTATAACTTCAATTTCTATTTTTGTAAACAAACTTAATCAGATAATTAATAAAAAAACGCAGTAAGCTATGGGAATTTTTGACAAACGAATCAGTTATAAACCTTTTGAATATCCAGAAGTATTACAATTTGTTGATGCTATTAATAAATCTTTTTGGGTACACTCAGAAATAGATTTTACAGCTGATGTACAAGATTTCCATTCTAATCTTCAGCCGTACGAACAAAATGCGGTAAAACATGCGCTTTTAGCGATTGCTCAAATTGAAGTTTCTGTAAAAACCTTCTGGGGAAATCTGTACAACCACATGCCAAAACCAGAACTCAATGGTCTGGGTGCTACTTTTGCAGAATGCGAATTTCGTCACAGTGAGGCTTATTCTAGATTATTGGAAGTATTAGGCTATAATGATGAATTCAATAATGTGATTGAAATTCCTGCCATCAGAGAGAGAATAGACTATTTGAACACGGTTTTAGCCAATGCGAAATCTACCAATCATAAAGAGTACGTTTCTTCACTGTTATTATTCTCTATTTTAATAGAAAACGTTTCGCTATTCAGTCAGTTTGCCACGATTTTATCTTTTACAAGATTCAAAGGGTACATGAAAAATGTATCTAATATCATCGCTTGGACTTCTGTAGATGAGCAAATTCACGCCAATGCTGGAATCTATTTAATCAATAAAATCCGCGAAGAACAACCAGAATTATTGACCGATGCAGACATCGAAGATATTTATGGTTTAGTAGACCGTTCTGTAGAACTGGAAGCGAAAATTCTAGACTGGATTTTCGAAGCGGGAGAGATAGATATGTTTTCAAAAGAAGACTTGCTGAACTTTATGAAATACAGAGTAGATGATTCTTTGAAAAAAATTGGCATGAAAACCCGTTACAGCGTAACCCCTGAACAATACAGACCAATGACGTGGTTCGAGGAAGAAGTTTTTGCCAATTCATTAGATGACTTCTTTGCAAAAAGACCAGTAGATTACACCAAGCACGATAAGAGCATCACTGCGAACGATTTATTCTAATTGTTTGCGGGGAGTTGGATGCTGGAAGATGGAAGTCTTGAGCGCGAGCGAAGCGAGCGTCAATTGTTTTCAAAGTTGAGAACGTAAAAAATCAATAGGAAAGTGCTTTTTTATGCTGAGCAAAGCCGAAGTAAGCCCTTTTTAAATTGAAAAAATTCAATAGAATTTTACCCAATCAAAAATTCAAATGGCTTAGCCACGAAGTGGCGAAATGCAACAGCATCGGGTAAAGCCCGAAGAAATAAATAAAAGTTTTTAAAATATAAAAATCGCAGAATTTTCTGCTATAAATAATAATCTTGAATTTTAAATGCAAAATTTAGAATTCTTTTTTTGTGAAAAAATTAAACGATATGGAAGAAAAATTAGATATTTGGTGGCTTAATGAAGAGTCGGAACAGATGCTGAACAGAGGGTATCTTCTAAAAGGAGAAACCGTAGAAGGCGCTATTGACAGAATTACTACAGCGGCAGCAAAACGCTTGTATAAACCAGAACTCATTCCTGCGTTTAAGGAAATGATTACCAAAGGTTGGATTTCTTTTTCGTCTCCAGTTTGGGCAAATATGGGAACACAAAGAGGTTTGCCTATTTCTTGTTTTAATGTTCACGTTCCAGACCATATCGAAGGCATTACCCATAAATTAGGAGAGGTGATTATGCAGACCAAAATCGGAGGAGGAACTTCTGGTTATTTTGGTGAATTGCGTCACAGAGGAACAGCCGTTACCGATAATGGTAAATCTTCAGGAGCGGTTTCTTTCATGAAATTGTTTGATACCGCGATGGATGTGGTTTCTCAAGGAGGCGTAAGAAGAGGAGCTTTTGCAGCATACCTAGATATAGACCATGGAGATATCGAAGAATTTTTAAACATCAAAGAAATTGGTAGCCCCATTCAGAACTTGTTTATGGGAGTTTGCGTTCCTGATTATTGGATGCAAGACATGATTGATGGAGACATGGAGAAACGTAAAGTTTGGGCAAAAGTATTAGAATCTCGTCAGAAAAAAGGTCTTCCATATATTTTCTTTACCGATAACGTAAACCGTAATAAACCTCAAGTATACAAAGATTCTGGAGCGGTAATCAATGCAAGTAACTTGTGTTCAGAAATCATGTTGCCTTCTACGGCAGACGAAAGTTTTATCTGCTGTCTTTCTTCCATGAACTTAGAATTGTATGACGAATGGAAAGATACTGATGCAGTGAAATTAGCCATCTATTTCTTAGATGCGGTATTGTCAGAATTTATTGAGAAAACTGAAGGAAACTATTACCTGTCTTCAGCTCGTAAATTTGCTTTGAGACATAGAGCATTAGGTTTGGGCGTTCTAGGATACCACTCTTATTTGCAAAAAAACATGATTCCTTTTGAAAGCATGGAAGCGAAAATGTTCAATGCCAAAGCTTTCAAACAAATTCAAGAGCAATCCATTCAAGCATCAAAAGAATTGGCGAATATTTATGGCGAACCAGAAATGTTGAAAGGCTACGGAATGCGCAATACCACTACGATGGCAATTGCACCTACCACTTCTTCATCAGCAATTTTAGGGCAAACTTCCCCAGGAATTGAACCTTTTGCATCGAATTACTACAAAGCAGGTTTGGCAAAAGGAAATTTCATGAGAAAGAACAAATATTTAGCAAAATTGCTCGAAGAAAAAGGCTTAGACAATGAAGATGTTTGGAGAGAAATCATGTTGAATCACGGTTCTGTACAACACATGACACAACTAACACAGACCGAAAAAGACGTGTTCAAAACCTTTAAGGAAATTTCTCCAATGGAAATTATTACACAAGCGGGACAACGCCAACAGTACATCGACCAAGCGCAATCATTGAACTTGAATATCCCAGCTTCATTGGCGATTAAAGATGTCAACAATCTGATGATTGAAGCATGGAAACTAGGGGTAAAAACCTTATACTATCAGCGTTCACAATCTGTTTCTAAAGAACTCATGGTGAATTTTGTAACGTGTAGCTCTTGTGAAGCGTAATTTAATTGACGATTTTTGATTTACAATATACAAACCGCAGAAATTTCTGCGGTTTTTTTAATGACCTAGGGAACGAAGGCGTTAAGAAATTTAATCATATATTCGTTAAAAAATTCTTGCTGTTTGAACTCGTCAGAATGACGAGAGAGTTTCAGGGATTTTAGAATGTATGATTAAATTTTAGCCGAAGTTTCCAGTCTTGAACTTTTGTTACTTTTGGTTCAAGCTAAAAGTAAAATTTATTAAAAAAAACAACAGACAACTTCGTGGCTTCATTCTCTTTTACTCCTCGCAAAGACAAACATAAAATTCAATCCTTGTGTTCTCTGTGTTAAAAATCTGCGAAATCTGCGCAATCCGCGTGAAAAAAAAAGATAAGAAAATAATAAATTAATTTTCAGTAGAGTCGGGCTTTAGCCCGACTTTTTAATTAACAACGCAATTTGGCTTTAGCCAAAACTTAAAAGATTAGAAATAATCATAAGTTTATTTTAGATTCCTACGGAATGACAAACGTTATGTTAAATCTTTGTGTTCTTTGTGAATTCTCTGTGCTCTCTGTGTTAAAAACCTATGCAATCAGCCCAATCCGCGAGAGATTTTTAATTTTATCAAAATTATAAGATTCTTTTATATTCCTACGGAACGATAAACATAAAATGCAATCTTTGTGTTCTCTGTGATAAAAACTCTGTGCTCTCTGTGTTAAAAATCTGCAAAATCTGCGGGAAATATAAATTCACTTTCTTTTTAAAATCTACAAGAAATTTTTACCTTTGAAACCAATCCCTTTTTCCTAATCCCTTAAAACTAAAAAAATGAAATTCGGACAAGTAGCAGACCCATCACAAATAGACTTCACCCTTCCGAAAGATCATCCTAAAACCCAAGAAATTTTAGAAAAATCTAAAGGAAACGATTTCAATATCTACATCGGTTGTGCCAAATGGAACAAAACCGACCTGAAAGGATTTTACCCAAAAGGAACCAAAGACGAGTTGAAATACTACGCTACCCAATTCAATTCTATTGAGTTGAATGCTACATTTTATTCTTTGCCAAGTCCAGAACAAGTGCTCACTTGGAAAGAAAAAACGCCGCCTACATTTAAGTTTTTTCCAAAAATCACCAATACCGTTTCACATTTCAGAAGATTGATTAATGTGACTGATGTAGTGACGGATTACGCAACTTCGGTAATGAATTTCGGGGACCAATTGGGAATGGTGTTCTTACAATTGCATGATAATTTCAAGCCTAAAGATTTTGACAGGGTAGAAAAATTTATAAAAGACTGGCCAAAAGAAGTTCCATTGGCGATAGAAGTACGCAGTGCAGAGTGGTTTGAAGAAGAAAATTTTGAAAAATTCTCTCAATTGCTGGAAGAGAATAACATTGCGAATATCATCGTAGACACTGCAGGTAGAAGAGACATGTTGCACATGAGGCTCACATCAGACACTGCTTTTGTAAGATATGTAGGCGCCAATGCAGACAGCGATTATGCAAGATTAGATGATTGGTTAGAACGCATTAAACTGTGGAAAGAAGAAGGCTTGAAAAATCTGTATTTCTTTGTACATCAAAATGTAGAATTGGCTTCACCGTTGTTGTCGGCGTATTTCATTGAGAAAATTAACGAAGCATTCGGAACAGAAATTCACGTTCCTGTAATGGCTCAACCCAAAACGTTGTTTTAATAAAGAATCATAGATGAGATTTAGAAGTAAACCAGAAAGCATTATGATAATGAATCTGAAATTTAAGTAAAGCATAAGCTTTTGCGAATTTATTCGCTTCTTAGCTCTCTTAAAAACACGTTGAAAGGATAAAAAAAACTTTGCGTTTTAAAAAAAATGGAATACATCAATCTTTCAATAAAAAAAGCAATCTTTCATGTAGATTGCTTTTTTATTTTTACGATAAAAACTTAATTTCCTTATCCTTAAAATTATTTTTCTCCACCAGTTTATTCATGGTTTTCATCATTTTATGACGAAGTTTTGCCATTTTTCTAATGTTTTTGTCTTCGCTGTAATCAAAGATATTGTCTTTAAAAGTAAAGGTATCCCCATCTTTAAACTCAATATTGTTTTTCTTCAATTCTCCTAGAAGCATTAAGTTGGTCATGCTTTCCAATAGAAGATGTTCAGATTTTCCTAAAGATTTCAGTGATTTAAGCAACTGTTTTTTATATTTTTTCTTTCCCATAATTATTAATGTAAAGTTATCTGCAAATATCTGCATAATTTCTTATTTTTGAGCAAAATAAAAAATCTAATATGAGCAACGATATCATTTTTGAATTGATTGAAAAAGAAAGACAGAGACAAACGCATGGCATAGAGCTTATTGCATCAGAAAATTTTGTTTCTGATAACGTGATGAAAGCCATGGGAAGTGTCTTAACAAATAAATATGCAGAAGGCTACCCAGGTAAGAGATACTACGGAGGTTGTGAAGTGGTAGACGAAGTAGAAACACTGGCGATTGAAAGAGCAAAACAACTTTTCGGCGTAGAATATGCCAACGTACAGCCGCATTCTGGTTCACAGGCCAATGCGGCCATTTATCTTTCGGTATTAAAACCTGGAGATACCGTAATGGGAATGGATTTATCAATGGGAGGTCATTTGACACATGGTTCTCATGTAAATTTTTCGGGAATTAATTTCCGTCCTGTATTTTACGGAGTTGAAAAAGAAACAGGTCTTATCGATTATAACCAAATGCGTGAAGTAGCATTGCGAGAAAAACCAAAAATGCTGATTGCTGGTTTCTCTGCTTATTCTAGAGATTTAGATTATGCAAAATTCAGAGAAATAGCAGATGAGGTAGGCGCTACATTGTGGGCAGATATTGCACACCCTGCAGGTTTGGTAGCCAAAGGATTATTGAACTCACCATTCGAACATTGCCATGTAGTAACCACTACTACGCATAAAACGCTTCGCGGACCAAGAGGAGGAATGATCATGATGGGCAAAGATTTCGAAAATACCTATGGTCACAAAACACCAAAAGGCGAAAACAAAATGATGAGTGCCGTATTAGATGGAGCAGTATTCCCAGGAACTCAAGGTGGGCCGCTAGAACACGTGATTGCTGCAAAAGCAGTAGCCTATGCAGAAGCCATCGACCAGAAATTTGAAACCTACACCAAACAAGTCGTAGCAAACGCTAGAGCATTGTCCCAAGCAATGATAGACAGAGGTTTTGACATTGTAAGTGGAGGTACAGATAATCACCTGATGTTGGTAGACCTTAGAAACAAAGGCGTAAACGGTAAAGAAACCGAAAAAGCTTTAGTAAAAGCAGATATTACGTGTAATAAAAATATGGTACCTTATGACGATAAGTCTCCATTCATCACTTCTGGAATCAGATTAGGAACCGCTGCCATCACCACGAGAGGTTTATTAGAAAAAGACATGGAGACCATTGCAGATTTAATCAATGAAGTGGTAACCAATATCAAAGATGAAGCGCTAATTGCAAAAGTTCGTTCGCAGGTTAATGAACTGATGAGTGATCAACCTCTTTTTAAATATTAATAGAACAGGGAGATTTCATTGTTATTATTTCATTTCTAGAAAACAGAATGGAAGGTTTCGGTGAGGTTTCTCTTTTTTTGGCAGTTAAATTAAGGCAAAGACATTTTTTAACCATAATGAAACAAAAATCTTATACTTTTTCTGAGATTAAGCAAAAAATAGCTAATTATTGCGTTTATCAAGATCGTTCTCATCAAGAAGTAGAACAGAAGTTAAAAGAATTTTTACTCATTCCGGAAGCAAAAGAAGAAATTCTCTTATTTCTGATTGCCGAAAATTACATTAATGAAGAGCGGTTTACCAGAAGTTATATCAGAGGTAAGTTTTACATAAAATCTTGGGGGAAGAAAAAAATAGCCAATCAGCTAAAAATGAAAGGCATTACCGAGAAATTAATTCGTAAATGTATGGATGAAATAAACGAGCAAGATTACAAAGCTAAAATTTTAGAAATCTATAGAGATTATTACGATAAACTTCCCGCAGGTGCCGCTTACCAAAAAAGAAGCAAAACAATCACCTATCTCATAGGAAAGGGATATGAATATGAGGATATTTTAGAAATGTTAGACTGAAAAGTCTAACATTTTTTTATGCAAGTCACTTAATGAACTCAATGCTAAAGGGAGTTGCAGCGAAATGTTAAAAAATCATAATTTTTTTTGGGAGATTCAAAAAAAAATTTTTACATACGTTACCCCCTAGTCTATTGATTTTCAAAAATTTATTTTAGAGAAAATAAGAAAGCCGTAAAGTTAACTTAATATTTTGTTAACAAACATTTGTCTTTTTTTGAATACTATTGGGGCTTACTAACGTGAAAATTAAATTGAAGATATGAGGAAAAATTTACTCTTTTTTAGAACAATGGTTTTATTACTGTTTGTTTTTTTTGGTTGGAATATTAGTTGGGGGCAGACAATAACATTGAACACTACAAAAGCAACTCTGGGAGGTGGTACATCATATACCACAACTGAAACAGCTGCTACAGTTGGAAGTTATTCATACAAATTAAATAACTGGATTGCTAATGCAAGTGATATTC
The DNA here is from genome assembly GCA_000733385.1 of Paramecium biaurelia. Lineage (NCBI taxonomy): Eukaryota > Ciliophora > Oligohymenophorea > Peniculida > Parameciidae > Paramecium > Paramecium biaurelia. The sequence continues at coordinate 14,590 of JPFL01000723.1, forward strand.
AGGCTAGAGGAAATCAAGCCACAGTTACATCCAATTTCTATATTTTTAATACAACAGCTATACCGGGTAATATTACAAGTATTACGATTACAGGTACTAACCTAAATTATAGTAAAATTAATTTAATTGTAGGAACAAGTGCTATAACAAGTTCTTCAGGGGGTGTCGCTGGTACATCTGCTACTTGGACGGTAACGGGAAGTAATAATTATTTCAGGATTCAATTTACTAATGGAGCTACTACAGGAACAGGAAAAATCAGTAATATAACAATAAATTATGCTTCTCCTGGATCCATCGCAGGTGGTACAACAGCTGCCCCATTTACTACTACCTATGGTACAGCTTCGGCAGCCCAAACTTTTGCTGTTTCGGGGTCTGGTTTATCAGCTGATTTGGTTGCTACAGCACCAACTGGTTTTGAGGTTTCAGCAGATGGCACCACCTACGGAAATACCGCTACTTTTACCCAAACTAGTGGAAGTGCAAGTGGTACTTTAAGTATACGTTTAAAAGCAAATGCAGCCGTAACAGGAAATTATAATGCTCAAAATATCGTATTGAGTTCTACAGGAGCTACTTCGGTAAATATTACTACGGCAGCTTCAGGAAACGCAGTTTCCCCAAAAGCACTCACTATAACCGCTAATAATAGAACAAAAACGTATGGTACCACGCTTACACTTGGTACTTCAGAGTTTACCTCAAATGGTCTTACCAATAGTGAAACTATTGGTTCAGTCACATTAAGCGCTGCAGGTGCAGCTTCTACCGCCACCACAGCAGTGGGAACTTACCCTATTACGCCTTCTGCAGCTACTGGAGGAACTTTCACCGCTAGTAATTACGCTATTACTTATGTAGATGGAACTCTAACTATAAACAAAGCAGACCAAACAATAACCTTTGGTTCATTATCAGCTAAGACTTATGGAGATGCTGTTTTTGATTTAGCAGGAACCTCAAGCTCAGGATTAGCCTTAACTTACAGCAGTTCAAATACTGATGTAGCTACAGTTTCAGGT
>JPFL01000724.1:0-15598 GCA_000733385.1 Paramecium biaurelia
CTTATTTCGGACATTTAGATGTAAAACAAACTTTAAAATTTTTAAAAATTCATACTCAGCATCATCTTAAAATTGCAAGAGACATATTGGCTAAATCTCATTAGAGAATTTAGTTAAGAATAAAAGACAAATAAAAGAGTAACAAGAGGTTGCTCTTTTTTTGTTTTGAAGGGATAAGTTTCAGAGTAGTTTCTTCATGTTTTAATCAATTTCATTGCGTAAATTTGTTAAAAATTAAGAATTATGGCTTTTAACGAAAAGGATTATCAGAAAATTTCTACGGACCGTACATTCATTATTGATTGCTATACAGAAATGTTGTCTAGAATTAATGAAAAGGAGTTGGTAGATTTAATCAACAATACAGAAGAAGGGAAAAAGTTCGAAGAAAATGAATTGTCTAGCGAGAAAATTATACAATCATTAAGTATCTATTTTCAATTGATGACATTGGTAGAAGAAAACGGAGCTACACAATATAGAAGAAGATTAGAAGACCAAGAAAAAATCACCGCAATTCGTGGTTCGTGGGGAGAAGCATTCCATTTTTGGAAAAATTCTAATGTGACAGAAGAAGATATGCTGAACGCGGTTTCTGCTACACATGTTATTCCTGTTCTTACTGCGCATCCTACTGAAGCAAAAAGAGTTACGGTTATAGAATTGCATAGAGAGTTGTACTTACTTTTGGTGAAAAAAGAGAATACTTCTCTCAGTAAATTAGAGCAAAATGAGATTAAAGAAAAAATCATTCAACTTTTAGAAAGATGGTGGAGAACAGGCGAAATTTATCTAGAAAAGCCAGATATTAAAGATGAGAGAGCAAATGTTTTATATTATCTTACCAAAATTTTCCCAAATGTTTTGGTGAAAAGCGACCAAGAAATCATCAATTCTTGGATTGAATTAGGGCTTAATCCTCAAAAAATTAAAAACCCAGATTATTTCCCAAAAATTAATTTTGGAAGTTGGGTTGGTGGTGACAGAGACGGTCATCCTTTTGTAACACCAGCAGTGACTAAGGAAACACTTTTGCTTCATCGAAAAGCCGCATTAGCATTGATTAAAGAAGATTTAATTCATTTGGCTAAGAAAATCTCTATTTCGGCGGTGTCTAATCCTGTTCCTTTTCAGCTTTCTGAAATGATTCAGGAGAAAGTTTCTGCATTAGGTGAAATGGGCAAAAAAGCAGTTGAAAGAAATCATTATGAACCGTGGAGACAATTCGTAAATCTTATGATTTGTCAATTAGAAAATACCATTACAGAAAATTTTGAAGATTCTAAAACCTATTATAAATCTAGCAAAGCGCTTCAAGAAGATTTAAAAAATTTAAGAGAAGTTTTGGTACAAAATGGTTTCCAAAGCATTGCCGAAGATTTATTATTCTCGGTAGAAAGAGCGGTTCAATGTTTCGGATTTCATTTGGCTAAATTAGATATTAGACAAAATAGCGCTTTCCATGATAAAGCTATTTCGCAGATTCTTAAAGCCAGCGGTGAAACAGATTATGATTTCGAAAACTGGGAAGAAGAAAAAAGAGTAAATTACCTGAACCAAGTCTTGAGCAACAATGCTTTTATTACAGATGTCACCATTTCTTACGGTCCAGAAGCAGATAATGTTTTAGATTGTTATAGAGTCATTCGTCAACATATCAGTCAGTACGGAGCAGAAGGAATAGGTTCTTTTATTGTAAGTATGACCAGAAATTTAAGTGATTTATTGGTAGTTTATCTTTTGATGAGAGAAACTCAACTTCTTAATACCAAAATAAGAGTAGTTCCACTTTTGGAAACTATCGAAGATTTACAAAATGGTTCAGAAATTTTAGAAAAATTCTTGCAACATCCTATTACAATTAGCAGAGCTAAAAATTTAGATGGAAAACAAGAAGTAATGTTGGGTTATAGTGATAGCAATAAAGATGGCGGAACCATTGCAAGCAAGTGGAATCTTCATAAAGCAGAAATTGCCTTATCAGAAATCGGCAAGAAACATAATACTGAAATTTATTTCTTCCACGGAACTGGAGGAACCATCAGTAGAGGTGGTGGTAAATATCATCGTTTCCTAGAAAGTATGCCAGAACAAACCGTTTTTGGAACTGTGAAAATTACAGTTCAAGGTGAATCTGTAGCGCAACTTTTCGGAAATCCTATGACAGCGAAATATAATCTCAATGCACTTTCATCTGGAACTGCAAGACATATTATTCAAAATAAATACAAAACCGAAAAACTACAATATCCATTTGAATCTATGGAATTTCTTGCTCAAAAATCCTTTGAACATTATAGAAATTTAATAGAAACACCTGGATTTATCAATTTTTATGGAAAAGCAACGTGCATAGATGTTTTAGAGAAAAGTAAAATAGGTTCTAGACCAGCCAGAAGAACGGGAACCAGAACATTGCAAGATTTACGTGCGATTCCTTGGGTTTTCAGCTGGAATCTTTCTCGTATCGCACTCACAGGTTGGTACGGTTTAGGTGAAGCGCTCAAAATTTTGAAATCAGAAAAACCACAAGAATATCAACAGTTAAAAGAAGCAGCTCAAAATTGGAATTTCTTCAAGTTTTTAATGATTCAGACCGAGACCAATCTTATTTTGTCTAATTTAGAAATTATGAAAAAATATGCAGAATTAGACCAAAATGAAGAAGAAAGAAACCTATTGATGGATAAATTTCTTACCGACCATCAAAATGGAGTTCAGCTCATAGAAGAATTGTTCTGTGAAGCGGCTCTGGAAAGAAGAAGCGGACAATATGATAACTTGAAATGGAGAAACCAAAAACTAGATGTTTTACACCATTTACACCTTCATTATCTACAACAATGGAGAAATTTAGATGACGAAAATAAACTAGAAAAAGATAAAATTCTCAATAAATTATTAAGTTTAATCAATGCCATTTCAAGTGGATTGAAAAACACTGGATAAGAGTATAAAATTCCTTAAATGTAACGTTTAAGGAATTTTTTTGTTTAAAAATGGAGAAAAAGAACTCGTGAGTTCAATAAATTTTTATATTTGGTTAAACTAATAACCAAATTGCATGAACAAGCAACCACTTTTGATTTTGTGGATTTGTTTCATTTTCGGAATTCTTATTTCCGAAAAATTGAGCTTGTCAACGGTTTTAGTCCATATGTTTTTGAGTTTTAGCTTCCTGTTTTTAGTTTTTAGCTTTTTAAAAATTCATTTTTTCTTCAAAATCAAAGATTTTGTATTGGCAATTTTCTTTTTGGGATTAGGTGTTTTCGCACATGAACTCCATGATAAAGAACAAGTTCTTCCAAATTTTCCTAGTTCTTCGGAAGTGGTTTTTACTTTGGATAAAAAACTGAATTCCAACGAGAAAAATAAACGTTACGAAGTCAAAATTTTGAAAGTTAACGACGAAATAAACCATTTAGGTTTGGTGTTGTCGGTTCCAAAAGAAGAAAATGAACTGGATTTCAAACATTTTTATAAAGCCGAAATTTATCTCAACAAAGTAAAAGCGAATGCGCAGGATTTTGGATTTGATTATCAAAAATATCTTGGTAGAAAGCAGATTTATTTTCAAGGATATGCTCCTAATTCTTTTCAAGTTGCGAAGAAAGAAAACCTTACTTTGTCCGAAAAAATTAAACAAAAACGCTTAGAAGTTTTGCGAAATATTGACCAAGCAAAGCTTTCTGAAAAGTGTAAAGAATTTACCAAAGGAATCATTCTGGCAGATCGTACAGAAATGGACCGAAAAACCGTGGAAGATTTTAGCAAATCTGGATTGATGCATATTTTGGCGATTTCAGGTTCACACATGGCAATTATTTTTTGGTTGATTTTACTGCTTATGAAACCAATTTTTCCTGCAAATTTTAGAAATTTTCCGATTGTTATTTCTTTGATATTCATTTGGTTATTTGCAATTTTTATAGATTTTGGAAGTTCTGTGATTCGTTCGTGTATTATGATTTCTGCGTATTATTTCTATGTTTTATTACAGCGTAAACCAGATTTGTTACATGCAATGGCGATTTCTGGTTTAGCGATTTTGATTTTTGACACAAATCAACTTTTTGATGTGGGATTTCAATTGAGTTTTATTGCGGTTTTCGGAATTTTTTGGCTCAATGAACCGATTTTGAAATATTTGCCAAAGCCTAAAAATAATGTTCAGAATTTTTTGGTGAATGTAGTTTCTATTAGTATTGCTGCGCAATTGGCGACTTTACCTTTGGTTGTTTTTTATTTTCATCAATATTCTTTGGTTTCTATTATTGCCAATTTGGTGGTGATTCCTTTTTCTGAAATAATTATCATTTTTGCTTTATTGATGACCATTTTATTGGGTTTTGGCTTCGATATTTCTTGGTTAAATGCTCTTTACGATTCTGGAGTTCAACTGGTTTTGAAAGTGATTCATTTTTTCGCAAGCCTTGATGTTTTCTTCTTTAAAAACATACCAATGCATTGGTCAGAAGTCATCGTTCTTTTTAGTATGATTTATTTTTTGAGGAGATTTTTAACACATCATCATTTAAAATCACTCATCAAAGTAGGATTTTTGGTCATTTTATTTTTAATGCTTAGAATAGGATTTAACTACTATGAAAATGCTCAATCCGAAATCTTAGTGCACGAATTTTTTAAAGAAAAAATAATTTCTGTTAAAGAAAAAGATAAAGTAGTCTTTTTTGTGAAAAATTCTAAAAATTTAGAAAAGCAGAAAAAGTACATTATAGAGCCTTATTTGGTTGCTAGAAGAGTGAATGATTTTAAAATTATCTTTGTTCCTCAAAACATAAAGTTTTTAGTTATTAATGGAAAAAAATATAGTGTTGAATAAATTATTTAGAATAGTTATAAACTGACAAACATGACATTTGTCATGCTTTCAAACGTTAACAAATTCTTAATTTTGTGAAAATTCAAAAAAATAAATAAACAATGGCAGGATTAACTCAATCTACAATTGGTAGAAAGTTTTTAATGGCGCTTTCAGCAATGTTTTTGCTTGTCTTTTTGTTGATTCACTTGTCGGTAAATTTACTATCGATATTTAGTGAAGATGCATTTAACACAGCGTCTCATTTTATGGGATACAATCCTTTAATACAATTTGTGATGCAGCCGGTTTTAGTAGCGGGTGTTATTTTTCACTTTGTAATGGGCTTCGTTTTAGAAATGAAAAACAAAAACGCAAGACCAGTAAAGTATGCTGTAGCAAATAACAGCGGAAATTCTAGTTGGTCTTCTAGAAATATGATTATTTCTGGAGCAGTAATTTTAGCTTTCTTAGGACTGCATATGTATGATTTCTGGATGCATGAAATGAATTATAAGTATGTAGAAGCTCTATCAATCAATGAAACAAGATATTGGGAAGAGTTACATGCTAAGTTTGCAGATTTATGGAGAGTGATTTTTTATGCAGTTTCTTTTGTTTTATTAGGATTGCACTTATCACACGGTTTCCAATCATCATTCCAATCGATTGGAGCTAGACATCCTAAATATTTAAAATGTGTAAACACTTTAGGAACTTGGTATTCTATTTTAATTCCGCTAGGATTTATCGTAGTAGCTGTATTTCATTTCGTAACTCAATAATTTACATAATATTATGAGCAAATTAGATTCAAAAATTCCAGCAGGTCCTTTAGCAGACAAATGGAAAAATCATAAAGCACACATGAATTTGGTTGCACCAAATAACCGTGATAAAATAGATATTATTGTAGTAGGAACTGGTTTAGCTGGTGGTTCTGCTGCGGCAACTCTTGCAGAGCAAGGATATAATGTAAAAGCTTTTTGCTACCAAGATTCACCAAGAAGAGCGCACTCTATTGCAGCTCAAGGTGGTATTAATGCAGCTAAAAATTATCAAAATGATGGTGACTCTGTTTACAGATTATTCTATGACACCATCAAAGGTGGAGATTATAGAGCAAGAGAAGCTAACGTACACAGATTAGCAGAAGTTTCTGCAAATATCATTGACCAATGTGTAGCACAAGGTGTTCCTTTTGGTAGAGAATACGGCGGTCAGTTAGATAACCGTTCTTTCGGTGGAACTCAGGTGAAGAGAACTTTCTACGCAAAAGGTCAAACTGGTCAGCAATTACTATTAGGTGCATATTCTGCAATGAGCCGTCAAATTGGTAAAGGTAGAATTAAGATGTACAACCGTCACGAAATGATGGACTTAGTAATGGTAGATGGTAAAGCTAGAGGTATTATCGCAAGAAACTTAGTAACAGGAGAAATCGAAAGACATTCTGCTCATGCTGTAGTGATTGCTTCTGGTGGTTACGGAAACGTATATTTCCTTTCTACTAACGCGATGGGTTCTAACGTTTCTGCAGCTTGGAAAATTCACAAAAAAGGAGCGTATTTCGCAAACCCATGTTTCGTACAGATTCACCCAACTTGTATTCCAGTTCACGGAACACAACAGTCTAAACTGACTCTGATGTCTGAATCTCTTAGAAACTCTGGTAGAATTTGGGTTCCTAAAAAATTAGAAGATGCTCAAGCCATCAGAGAAGGAAAACTTAGACCAGAAAGTATAAAAGAAGAAGATAGAGATTACTATTTAGAAAGAAGATATCCTGCATTCGGAAACTTAGTGCCTAGAGACGTAGCTTCTAGAGCTGCTAAAGAAAGATGTGATGCTGGTTTCGGAATCGAAAATAATGATACTAAAGAAGGTGTATTCTTAGATTTCTCTACAGAAATTATGAAAAAAGGTAGAGAAGCTGCTACTGAGAAAAACATTCACAATCCTTCTGAACAACAAATCTACGATTTAGGTAAAAAATGGGTGGAAGAAAAATACGGAAACCTATTCCAAATGTATGAGAAAATTACAGCAGACGATCCATACGTAACTCCTATGAAAATTTATCCTGCAGTTCACTATACCATGGGAGGAGTTTGGGTAGATTATAACTTAATGAGTACTATTCCTGGTTGTTTCGTAATTGGTGAGGCTAATTTCTCAGACCACGGTGCAAACAGATTAGGTGCATCTGCTTTAATGCAAGGTTTAGCAGACGGATATTTCGTATTGCCTTACACGATTGCAGATTATCTTTCTGCAGATATCAGAACGGGACAAATTCCTACCAATTCTTCAGAATTTGAAGCTGCTGAAAAAGAAATTAAAGATAAAGTAAACTTCTTCTTAACCAATAAAGGAACTCACTCTGTAGACTACTTCCACAAAAAACTAGGAAACGTAATGTGGAACAAAGTAGGTATGGGTAGAACTCCAGAAGGTTTAGCAGAAGCGATTAAAGAAATAGAAGAAATCAGAAACGATTTCTGGAAAAATGTAAAAGTTCCTGGCGAAGCAGATGGAATGAATACAGAACTTGAAAAAGCATTCAGAGTGGCAGATTTCTTAGAACTGGGTCAATTAATGGCGAAAGATGCTCTCGAAAGAAAAGAATCTTGTGGAGGACATTTCCGTTGGGATCACGCTACTCCAGAAGGTGAAGCAGAAAGAGATGACGAGAACTACAAATATGTTGCAGCTTGGGAATACAAAGGTGATGATATCAACGCCGAAGTATTGCACAAAGAAGAATTGGTGTACGAGAATATTGAAGTGAAAACGAGAAGTTATAAATAATCTCCATAAAATAATTTAAAAAATGAGTGCAAAAAAAGGATTAAACCTGACTCTAAAAATTTGGAGACAGAAAAATAATAAATCAAAAGGTCAGTTCGAGACCTACAAAATATCAGATGTTTCTACGGATTCTTCTTTCCTTGAAATGCTAGATATGCTAAACGAACAATTGGTAAATAACGGAAGCGAACCAGTAGCATTCGACCACGATTGTAGAGAAGGAATCTGCGGTATGTGTTCATTGTACATTAATGGTAGAGCTCACGGTCCAGATACAGGAATCACAACTTGCCAATTGCACATGAGAATGTTCAAAGATGGCGAAACTATCACTATTGAACCTTGGAGAAGTGCTGCGTTCCCAGTAATCAAAGACTTGGTAGTAGACAGAAGCGCATTTGACAGAATTATGGCTGCAGGAGGTTTCGTTTCTGTAAATACTTCAGGAAATACACTTGATGCAAACGCAATCCCAGTTCCAAAAGAAGATGCAGATAAAGCTATGGATGCTGCAGCTTGTATTGGTTGTGGAGCTTGTGTAGCAACTTGTAAAAATGGTTCTGCAATGCTATTTGTAGGTGCTAAAGTTTCTCAGTTTGCCCTTTTACCACAAGGTAGAGTAGAAGCGAAGCGAAGAGTACTGAACATGGTAAAACAAATGGACGAAGAAGGCTTCGGTAACTGTTCTAACACAGGTGCTTGCGAAGTAGAATGTCCTAAAGGAATTTCTCTAGAAAACATCGCTAGAATGAACAGAGAATTTCTTGCGGCTAAATTTACTACAGTAGATTAACCTTATCAATGAAATAATTTGAAAATCACCTCTTTCTTTGAGGTGATTTTTCGTTAAAACTTTCCCAAAACACAAAGTTTTTTTCTGCAAATAAAACTAAAAGTATATTTTTGCGTGATTAAAAACAAAAACAACTTTTTTAAAGAAATGAAAAAATATTTTTTATTATTCTTATTCTCCATTTTATTGCTATCATGTTCTAAAGGTGGCAAAGTAACCATAAATGGTAAAGTGACTAATGGCTCACCATTAGAAAGATTAGAAATCATAGATGCTTCAGGAATTGCAACTTTACCGCTTGCTAATTTTGGTGTAGATGCCAAAGGAAATTTCTCAGAAACCATAGAAATTCCTAGAGATGGAGTTTATGTAATTACTTACGCAGGAAACACAGGTTTTCTTTATCTAAAAGGTGGTGACCAAGTAAATCTTGATTTTGAAGCGATGCTTTTCCCTCAAGGAATGAAAATTACTGGTGATGCTAAAGGAAATACAGAATACTTAATGGAATCTCAGCAATTCATTAACCAATATATGTCTAAATTAGACCAATCTGTTATTTCTAAAAAAGAAGAAGATTTCCTAAAAGAATTAGAAAAATATAAAGGTGATATTACCAAAAAAATGGACGAAATCGCTAAGGTGAAAAAACCAGACAGCGATGTAGAAAAATTCAATAAAAGAGAACTAGATGTAACTTTATTGATGATTTCTTCTCAGTACGAAAGCATGCATGGTCCAGCTACCAATGATCCAAAATATAAAGCAGGAGCTAAATTATTAGATTTCCAAAAAGGTCTAGAAAACGAAAGTTATGTAGAAGATATGCCTAATTACAGAAACTACGTTATCAGTAAATTAAGTGCAGGTTTCCAAAAATTCTTCGAAGGACAAAAGAATGCTGCCCCTTCTTCTAATGTGCAAATGTTCTCTAAATTCTTAGATACCCAAAAAGATGTTTCAGACAAAACTAAAGAATATCTTCTTGCTGCGGTAGCCGCTCAATATGATTTAAGAGAGCCAGCTAATCCTAAATTACAAGAAGTTTTCAAATTTTTAGATACTAAAATCAAAAATTCTGCAATCAAATCTGAGTTAAAAAATTTAGAAGAAGCTATTTACGGAATTGAGCAAGGAACTGATGTTTCTGGTTTAAGTTTAGTAAAGCAAGATGGCAATAAAACAACTTTAGCAGACCTTAAAGGAAAACCTACAGCATTAGTGTTCTACGCTTCTTGGAATCCTTACATCACAGAAAGCACAATGCCAGTTCTTAAAGAAATGGTGAAATTCTATGGTTCAAAAATGAATTTTGCTTTCATAAATTTAGATGATACTCAAGACCAATTTGTGAAAACTTCTAAAGCGATGTTTACAGGAATTAAAGGAAATAATTACTATGCAACGGGTGGTATGAAATCTGAAGTTGCTAAGAAATTTGCAGTATACGGATTTAAAATGCCAAGTTTCATCATCATTGATAAAGACGGTAAAATTTCTAGTAAAACTTACTTAAATATCGCAGACCCAGCTCTAGTAGATGGATTGAACAAAGCTTCTGGTTTACAAGCTCCAACTGCTGTTCCTCAAGCACCAGATTTAATGACAGCACCTTCAGCTACAGAACAACATTCTGCAAATGATGGTCACGGTCACTAATAAGATAAAATATCATATCAAAAAGCGGACTTTTGTCCGCTTTTTATTTTTTCAAAATTTATGAAAATCAACAAACAGTCTGAAAATTAGTTTTAAAACATTAATTTTGCATCGTTATGAGTAAGAAAAAGAAAAACATTATTTTAGAAAATATTAAATTAATTACTGCAGGTGCAAAAGGTGTAGCCGTAGGGAAAACTGAAGAAGGAAAAACTGTTTTGGTTTCTGGTGCGGTTCCGGGTGATGTAGTAAATGCCAGAGTGAAAAAATCTAAATCTAAATACTTCGAAGCAGAAGCTATAGAAATTTTAGAAAAATCACCTTATAGAGTAGAGCCGAAATGTATTCATTTCGGAGTTTGTGGTGGTTGCAAATGGCAGAACCTTTCTTACCAAAAACAACTCGATTTCAAGCAAGAAGAAGTTTATAACAATATCAAACGAATCGGTGGAATCGAAAATTTTGAAACCTTACCTATTCTCGGTTCAGAGCAAGAATATTTCTACAGAAATAAAATGGAGTTTTCTTTTTCTAACGCTCGTTGGCTTACTCAATACGAAATCAGTTCCGAAGAAAATTTCGGGAATAAAGATGCTTTAGGATTCCATATTCCAGGAATGTGGAGTAAAATTTTAGATTTACAAGAATGTTTCCTTCAAGAAACACCATCTAATGATTTAAGATTGGCTGTAAGAAATTATGCCATCGAAAATGGTTTAGATTTTTTTGATGTAAGAAATCAAGAAGGCTTTTTGAGAACTTTAATGCTTCGTCAAAACTCTCAAGGAGAATGGATGGTTTTATTCCAATTGTACAGAGAAGAGAAGGAAAACAGAGAAAAATTATTCGATTATATTTTAGAGAAATTTCCGCAGATTAAAACTTTGGTTTATGCCATCAATCCGAAACAGAATGATTCTATTTATGATTTAGATGTACAGACTTATTTCGGCGAAGGTTTCATTTATGAAGAAATGGATGGCTTGAAATTTAAAATCGGACCAAAATCTTTCTTCCAAACCAATTATAAACAAGCGCTGAATCTTTACAGAAAAACACTAGAATTTGCGGAAATTTCTGAAAATGATGTGGTGTACGATTTATACACAGGGACAGGAACGATTGCACAATATATTGCCAAAAAAGCAAAATACGTAATCGGGATAGAATCTGTACAAGAAGCGATTGATGCAGCGAAAGAACACGCAAAACTCAATGGTTTGGATAATTGCGAGTTTTATTGTGGCGATATGAAAGACGTTTTCACAGAAGAGTTTTTAGCCAATCATCCAAAACCAAATGTTTTGGTTACCGATCCGCCAAGAGACGGAATGCACCAAAAAGTGGTAGAACAGATTCTGAAATTAGCACCGCCAAAAATTGTCTATGTTAGCTGTAATTCTGCTACTCAAGCCAGAGATTTAGCACTGATGAAGGAACATTATGATGTGGTGAAGATTCTGCCAGTAGATATGTTTCCGCAGACACATCACGTAGAAAATATAGCGCTATTAATAAAAAAATAACTAAATTGGGGGTTCGAAACAGAATCCTCAATTTTTTTATCTTATAGTTGAGGTATTTTTAACCAAATAAAAATTTAAAATATCGAATGAAAAATGTACTGAATTTGTTTTGCGCATTGTCATTAATGATGTCAGCGAGCGCATTTTCTCAACAGAAAGACAGTGTAAAAGTAGATGTAAAAGCTAAAAAAGACACCGTAAACACTGCAAAACCAAAAGACAAAAAACCAGAAAAAATTCAACCTTTCGAGAAAGTAATTACTAACAAAGCAGTTAGCGATGAAGGAATTATTACCGTGCATAAGGTAGAAGACAAATACTATTTCGAAATTCCTGATAAAGCACTTAAAAAAGAATTTTTGGTAGTCACCAGATTGACCAAAGCTGGCGCCGAAATGAGAATGGGAACAGTAGGTTATGCAGGAGATCAAATCAGTCAAAACGTTATCAGTTTCGAGAAAGGTCCGAATGATAAGGTGTTTTTACGTTCTATTTCTTATGTAGATTATGCTAAAGATTCTACCTCTGCAATGTATAAAACAGTGATGAGAAATAATGTAAATTCTATAGAACAAGCTTTTGACATTAAAGCTTTCGGTAAAGAAAAAAACTCTACCGTGATAGATGTTACAGATTTTATCAATGCTGACAATGATGTGGTTTCTTTTGATACTCGTTTCAAGAAAGGATTTAGAGTGGGTGCTTTTCAAAAAGACAAATCTTTTGTCAATTTCGTGAAATCTTTTCCTACCAATATCGAAATTAATACCACTAAAACTTACAATAGAAGTGCAGGAGAAGCTTCGCCAATTCCAGGTGCTCCAAAACCAGAAGTGAGCGGAAATTATACGGTAGAAGTGAATTCTTCAATCATTCTTTTGCCAGAAAATAAAATGCAGGCAAGGTATTTCGATCCTAGAGTAGGTTATTTTACAGTAGGTTATACAGATTTTGATGAAAATCCTCAAGGCGTAGAAAGAGTTTCTCTAGTAAAAAGATGGAGACTTGAACCCAAAGCGAAAGATTTAGAAAAATATAAAAGAGGCGAATTGGTAGAGCCAGAAAAACCAATAGTTTTTTACATAGACCCATTAACTCCGAAAAAATGGATTCCATATTTAATTCAAGGAGTGAATGATTGGCAAAAATCTTTCGAAAAAGCAGGTTTCAAAAATGCGATTTATGCGAAAGTTCCGAATGCTAAAGAAGATCCAGAATGGAGTTTAGAAGATGCAAGATTCTCGGCTATCGTTTATAAACCTTCAGATGTTCCTAATGCTTCTGGTCCTTCAATTGCGGACCCTAGAACTGGTGAGATTTTAGAAAGTCATATCAATTGGTATCACAATGTGATGAAATTGTTGAACGATTGGTATTTCGTACAAGCTTCACCGAATGATCCTAGAGCTAGAAAAGTAGATTTTGATGATGAATTAATGGGGCAATTAATCAGATTTGTTTCTTCACACGAAGTAGGTCATACCCTTGGTTTGAGACATAATTTCGGGTCTAGTTCTACTGTTCCTGTAGGAAATCTTAGAAATAAAGCTTGGTTAAAAGCCAATGGACACACTCCTTCAATCATGGATTATGCGAGATTTAACTACGTTGCACAACCAGAAGATAATGTAGGAGAAGCTGGATTAATGCCAAGAATTGGTGATTATGATGATTGGGCAATAGAATGGGGTTACAGAAGATTTTACAACTATAATTCTCCAGAAAAAGAAAAAGCTCATCTTAATAAATGGGTAATCGAAAAATTACAAAATCCTAGACTTTGGTTCGGTACAGAAACCAATCCTTATGACCCGCGTTCACAAAGCGAACAAGTAGGAGATAATCCTATGCTTGCTGGAAAATATGGAGTGAAAAACCTTCAGAGAATCATGGAAAACATAGAAGCGTGGAGTACAAAACCAAATGAAGATTACAGCAGTCTTAATAATAGATTTACTCAAGTTTCTGGTCAGTTTGCTAGATATTTAGGTCATGTTTCTAAATACATCGGTGGCGTAAAAGAAACACCGAAAATGGTAGAACAAAAAGGAGCTATCTACGAATTGGTTTCTAAATCAGAGCAAAAAGAAGCTTTGAAATTTTTATCAGAAAATGTATTCACCACTCCAAATTGGTTGTTGAAAACTTCTGTTTTAACCAAAATAGATAAATCGCCTGTAGAAGTGGTAGAAAATCTTCAAAAAACAGTGCTCAATAGAGTTTTAAGCGAAGGTGTTTTGAATAAATTATACGAAGGAGAATCTTTAGATGCTAATGCTTACGCTGTGTATGATTATCTTCAAGATATTAAAAACAGTATATTTTCTGAGTTGAAATCTTCTTCTAAAATTGATATTTACAGAAGAAATTTACAGAAAAATTTTGTAGAAAATTTAATTGCGAGAACTCAAGCAAGTAAACCAAGCACTGGTAGAAATGCAGAAACGGTTTCTGATAATTCTGATGTGAAATCATTGACCAGAGGAGTTTTAAGAGAAATAAAAGCAGATGCTTCTAAAAATGCACAAAATGCACAAGATGCAGTGACCAAATATCATTTAGAAGATTTGGTTTACAGAATAGATAAAGCTTTAGAAGTAAAATAATTCAAAAATAAAGTTCATCATTTCCAGAAAATGGTGAACTTTGTTTTATAA
This sequence comes from Paramecium biaurelia, assembly GCA_000733385.1. NCBI lineage: Eukaryota > Ciliophora > Oligohymenophorea > Peniculida > Parameciidae > Paramecium > Paramecium biaurelia. The sequence continues at coordinate 14,269 of JPFL01000724.1, forward strand.
AAGAGATTTTTCTAGAAATTTGAAATAAGAAAAATCAAAATAGTAAGTTAAATATCTGAAACCGACTTTCATATTAATAGGAAGTTTTCAGAATATTATTTCCTCGTTAAAAATGAAAAAATTAATCTTTCCCTTTTTAATATTGGGTTTTTTGCTCACTTCATGCGAAAACGATGACGATGTTTGCATGAGTGGAGAAGCTACACCTAGACTAAAAATTAAATTTAAAAGTGCTGATAATAAGGTGATGACACTAGATTCGCTTTATTTAGATGTAGATTATGGTAATAATAATGTTTTAACGGTTATTAAAGCCGCTAAAGTAGATTCTGCGTTGGTTCCTATTCGTGTAGATGATGCAGGTTTTACGGAATTGTATGTAAGGACTACTAAAAAAGGCAAAGTTTCTAAAATAAAACTGAATTACAATACCACTTCTGAGTATGTTTCGCCAGCTTGTGGTTTCAAAAGGCTTTACCAAAACCTTAATGGAATTCTAGAAACTGTAAATCCAGTCACTAAAGTAGAACTCAATCAAAATCAAATAATCAATGAAAACAAAGCTCACCTTTATCTTGTTTTTTAGTTTTTGTTTGGGTTTTTCTCAAGAGAAAGATTCAGTAAAAACCAAATATCAATATAAACCCAATTTTACAGTAGGAGTAGATTTACTAAATGGTGCGTTGTCTGCTTTTAGTGATAGAAAATTATTTCAAGGATATGTATCTTCTAAGATTAAGAAAAGTCTTCATGCGGTTTTGGACGTAGGTTTTGAAAAAAATATTTATCAGAAAAACGGTTATGATGCTAGTGCAAACGGAATTTTCGGAAAATTAGGTGGATATTACATGCTTTCTATGGATGCGGAAAATCCTGATAATGGTTTCTATGCAGGAGCAAAAATGGTAGCAAGTTTTTACAATCAAGAGTACAAAAAAGTTCCCATTCGTGGTTTTGGCGGTAGCGACCAATATCTTGCCTTTCCATCGGTGAATCAATCTGCATATTGGTTAGAAGGTTTTGCAGGAGCTAGAGTTCAGCTATTTAAGTCTAATTTATTTGTAGATGTGAATGCACAACCAAGATTTTTATTTTATTCTACCAAACAAGAAGAAATGAAACCTATGATTGTACCTGGATTTGGCAAAAGTTCTACTAAGTTTAATGTAGGTTTTAGTTGGAATTTAGCGTATCAATTTTAGCAAGTTTTTATTGAGATTGTAAAAATGTTACTTTTTTTTAAAAAAAATGTAATTTATCTTAAATAATTGAATAAAAGTGTATAACTTTGATACCCTTTAAAATTAAAAAAATAATTAAAATTTATGTA
>JPFL01000726.1:0-15494 GCA_000733385.1 Paramecium biaurelia
ATTTGTATAAATATTTATGAGATGAAAAAGAATAAACTTTATACACAAGAAGAAAAAGAAGTGCAACTTGTGCAAGAAACCACCGCTTTTTATGGTACTTCAGTAGGTTTTACTTCTATTGATGACAGAAGCGTCTTTGCTATTATAGATTCTATTAATAAAGGGATTTCTTTTACCGCTTTCGAAAATATTATAAAAAAATACAGTTTTACGCTCCAAAATTGGGCGGAGTTTTTACATATTTCTAATAAAACCTTATCACGCTACCAAAAAGAATCAAAAACGTTTGATGCTTTACAGTCAGAACGTATTATGCAAATAGAAATTTTACACAGTAAAGGCGAAGAAGTTTTCGGCAGTAGAGAGAATTTTTCTACTTGGCTAGAAACAGAAAACCTTGCTCTAGGAAACATTATACCAAGGGATTTACTTAAAAATTCTTTTGGCATAAATTTATTAATGGATGAACTAGTTAGAATTGAGCACGGTGTTTTAGCATAAGATAGATACAGAAATGATTGTTTTTAGACTTTCAAAAGCACAATTTGCCAATGATTTATCTGGAAAAGGAGCTGAATTGGTTGGAGGAAGGTGGAATAGCAGAGGAAATGCTATGCTTTATACTTCTCAAAGTATTGCGCTTTGTGTTACAGAAATTGCAGTTCACGTTCCGCTTGGAATTTTACCAAAAGATTATCAATTGGTACATATTGAAGTTCCTGATGAAGATTTTTTAGAATTGAAAAGATTACCAAAAGATTGGCAAACATTTCCGCACTCTAATTCTACTCAAATGTTAGGAGATAAATTTCTGAAAGAGCAGAAATTTTTGGTACTGAAAGTTCCTTCTGCTACAGTTCAAGGTGAATTTAATTATTTGATAAATCCGAGACATAAAAATTTTAATCAAATTAAAATTTTGAAAATAGAAAGTTTTAGTTTTGATGAAAGGCTATTTAGAAGATGATAAATTTATTTTAATTCCATAAGTTTTTCGCCACAAGTCTTGCAATATCTTGCATCTTCATCATTTTCACTATTTCCACATCTGTCGCAAAGTCTAGTTTTGGCCATTTTTTTTCTCATTTCAGAGGTTACAATTCCTGTAGGAACAGCAATGATGCTATAACCGCATAACATTAAAATGACGGATAAAAATTTTCCTAAAGGAGTGACTGGAGAAATATCACCATAACCCACTGTAGTAATCGTTACAACTGCCCAATAAATGGAAGTCGGAATGTCTACAAATCCGTTATTTCCGTTTTCTATAACAAACATCAGTGAACCAATTATAGTCACTAGAATCATTATGAAAAGAAGGAAAATATAAATTTTTCTAGAACTATTTTTTAGTGCTTGAACAATGTATTGGCCGTCATTCATGTAATCTAATAAATTGAGAACTCTAAAAATTCTTAACATTCTCAAGAGTCTAATCATGGAAAGAAACTTGGTAAATGGGAAAAATAAGCTCAAGAAAAACGGAAGAAGTGATAAAAAATCTATAATGCCTAAAAAACTGAAAATATAATCTTTCTTGTTTTTAACCACAGAAATTCTCAGAATATATTCTATCGTAAATGCAATGGTAATGAGCCATTCTAAGCTTACCAAAAGAGAATGAAAATGTTCGTCTACTTTTTGAACACTTTCCATCATAACAATGAAAGTGCTCAGGATAATCATCAAAAGAAGCAATAAGTCGAAAATCTTTCCTGAAGGAGTATCAGAAAAATAGATAATCCTGAAAATTTTCTTTTTCCAAGGAGTATCTTCAGCAATTAAATTATGTTCTCTTTTTTGCATTTTTAGAAAATTAAGTGTTTTGTGGCATTTTAGCTTCCTCTTGTCAAAAATAAGAGAAATATTTAGATTTCAAGAAGATAAAAGTAAGAATGAAATTGTATTTTTGTAAAACTTAATTTTTCAGAAATATTATTTGAAAATGATTTTAAAAGAATTTACTTCAGAATTAGATAAACTATTTTTGCTGAAACAAGCTGAAGATTTTGATAATGTAGGTTTGCTTTGTGGGAATCCTGCTAGAGAAGTTTCTGGAGTTTTGGTTTGTCATGATGCGCTAGAAAATGTAGTAGATGAAGCTATTGCAAAGAATTGTAATGTGATTGTAACGTTTCACCCAATTATTTTTTCTGGGTTAAAATCCATCACTGGCAAAAACTATGTAGAACGCGCAGTTCTAAAAGCCATCGAAAATAAAATTGCGATTTATGCGATTCACACAGCTTTTGATAATGATTATTTCGGCGTGAATTATAGAATTTGCAATGAATTAGGCTTGAAAAATCAAAAAATTCTGATGCCAAAGTCAGAAAATCTTCTGCAATTGGTGGTTTATGTTCCCTCTGATTATTCAGAGAAGGTTAAAAATGCTTTATTTGAAGCAGGTGCAGGAAATATTGGTTTCTATGATGAATGCAGTTTTTCGGTGAAAGGAAATGGAACTTTCAGACCGATTGAAGGTTCTAATCCATTTTTGGGAACTTATAATGTGAGAGAAAATGCTGATGAAGAAATGATTTCTGTGATTTTTGAATGTTTCAAAAAGAATCAGATTTTGTCTGCGATGAAATCTACGCATCCTTATGAAGAAGTGGCGTATCAACTTTACGCTTTAGAGAATGATAATCAATACGTTGGCTTAGGAAGATACGGAGAATTAGAACAAGAAATGGCAGAAAAAGATTTCTTAAAATTCGTGAAAGAAAAATTCAATTTAGAAGTGATTCGTCATTCTGAGTTTTTGAATAAAAAAATCAAAAAAGTAGGCGTTTTAGGTGGAAGTGGAGCCAGTGGAATTTCGGCAGCAAAAGCTTCTGGATGTGATGCTTACTTAACGGGAGATGTAAAATACCACGATTTTTTCCAAAGCGAAAACCAAATGCTCATCTGTGATATAGGACATTTCGAGTCTGAACAATTTGTTACTGAGCAATTAGTTGAGATTTTGTCGGAAAAATTTCCTACATTTGCATTCTCAAAATCCACAGAAAAAACCAACCCTGTAAATTATTTCTTTTAAGATATGGCAAAAAAAACTGTAGAAATTTCAGTAGAAGAAAAATTAAGAGCCCTTTATGATTTACAAATCATAGACTCTAGATTAGACGAAATCCGCAATACAAGAGGTGAATTACCAATTGAGGTAGAAGATTTAGAAATCGAAATCGAAGGTCTTAACAAGAGAGCACAAAAATTCGAAAACGAAATTAAAGACTTAAATGATGACATTAATAACAAAAAAGAAGTTATTAATCATTCTAAATCTTTGATGGAGAAATATAAATCTCAACAAGACAACGTAAGAAATAATAAAGAATTCGAAGCGCTTGCTAAAGAAATAGAATTTCAGGATTTAGAAGTTCAGTTAGCTGAAAAGAAAATCAAAGAATTTACTGCTAAAATCGCTCACAAAAATGAACTTTTAGATGAGTTGAAAGGTAAAATCGGAGAGCTAGAAAGTCACTTAAACTTCAAGAAAAACGAACTTGATGCTTTAATTTCTGAAACTCAAAAAGAAGAAGATTATTTATTAGAAAAATCTAAAGAATTTGCAGAAAAAATAGACGAAAGACTATTAGCTTCTTACAAAAGAATCAGAAATAATTCTGGAAACGGATTAGCAGTAGTAGGTCTAGAAAGAGGTGCGCCAAAAGGTTCATTCTTTACCATTCCGCCACAGAAACAAATGGAAATCGCTCAGCGTAAGAAAATTATCATTGATGAGCATTCTGGTAAAATCTTGGTAGACGATGAGTTGGTAATGGAAGAGAACGAAAAAATGGCTTCTATCATTAAATTCTAAAAATGTTAAATCAATATAAATTCCGTTCTTTTTGAGCGGAATTTTTTATTTTTGCCTAAAGCTAATGATATGAAAGAATTTGCGAATGCCAAAATGGATAAATGGACTTTGTTTTATACCATTTTATACATTTTTTTCTCTATCGGAATGGTGATTTTCACGTTCGAAACAGAAGAATCTAAATTCCCAATAATTTTGATGGGCATTATTCTTTCAGGAGCTTTTATTTTTGCTTATTTCATGATTCCCAAAATCAGTTTGAGTGAAAATTCAATCCATGTAAAAAATGCTTTTGTTAATTTTAAAATTTCAATTCAAGATATTTCTTATGTTGAAAAAGTAGAAAAACTAGGATTAAACATCAGAACATTTGGAGCAGGAGGCGTTTTTGGATATTTTGGCTATTTTAATGGAAATGATGTTTGGTACGTAACCAATATTTATAAAAAAGTAAAAATTACCATGAAATCTGGGAAAATCTACATGCTTTCACCAGAAAATACAGAAGATTTTATTCAACAAATCACAAACCTAAAATCTAAAATTTAAAGTTATAATGATACAATTACTTGATAAAATTCATCACAAAGATTCTAAAAATTTCTTTTTAATTGCTGGTCCTTGCGCTATTGAAGGCGAAGAAATGGCATTTGAAATTGCCGAAAAAATTGTAAAACTTTCAGATAAATATAAGATTCCTTACATTTTCAAAGGAAGTTTTAAAAAAGCCAACAGAAGTAGAGTAGACAGTTTCACAGGAATTGGCGACGAAAAAGCTTTAGAAATCATCAAAAAAGTAGGAGAGCATTTTAATATTCCTACCACTACAGATATTCACGAAAACGCTCATGCAGAACTTGCTGCTTCTTATGGTGTAGATATTTTGCAAATTCCCGCGTTTTTGGTTCGTCAGACAGACTTGGTAGTAGCTGCTGCAAAAACTGGTAAAGCAGTTACTCTAAAAAAAGGACAATTTCTTTCGCCAGAATCTATGAAATTTGCGGTACAAAAAGTATTAGATTCAGGAAATGACAAAGTGGCGATTATCGAGAGAGGGAATTCTTTCGGATATACAGATTTGGTGGTAGATTTCAGAGGAATTCCTACCATGCAAAATTATGCACCTGTCATTTTAGACGTTACGCATTCTCTTCAACAACCGAACCAAAATTCAGGAGTAACAGGAGGAAGACCAGAATTGATAGAAACTATTGCCAAAGCTGGAATTGCAGTTGGAACAGACGGAATTTTCATTGAAACACATCCAGATCCTTCTTGTGCAAAATCAGACGGAGCAAATATGCTGAAACTGGATTTGCTAGATGATTTATTAGGAAAACTAACTCGAGTAAGAGAAGCAATTTTATAATATTGAACCAAGCATTTTTGCTTGGTTTTTTCTTTTGAAAAACACAAAAAATTACTAAAATTTACCATTGAAATAATTCTTTATCAATTTGATTAAATTTTATAAATTTATCCTTTAAAATATAACCTTTTGAAAAAGCTCATATTATTCTTAGTTCTCACATTTCCAGTCTTTATTTTTTCTCAAATTAATTTGAAAATTTTAGACGATAACGGAAGTCCAGTTTCTGATGTAAAAGTCACTTATAACAATCAAAACTTTACCACAAATGCGCAAGGTTTTGCTAAAATTCCTGTTGCTGAAACAGAACAAGTATTGACGGCAGAAAAGGAATCTTATGTTTCATTTACCAAGAAAATTAATCCTAAATTAAGATACCAAAACTTAAATGTTTTGATGGTACTTTCCATTAAAACCAAAGAAATTAAAGAGATTACCTTCCGTGGAAAAGGAAAACCAAAGAATACCGATCTTACTTCTCTTGAAATTTCTGCAAAACAGGCACAGATTGTAGCTTCGCTTTCTGGGGGTGTAGAAGGTTTGATTAAGTCTTTACCTTCGGTAAATTCTAATGCAGAATTGTCATCGCAATACATGGTAAGAGGTGGTAATTATGATGAAAATTTAATTTACATCAATGATATTGAGATTTACAGACCATTTTTAGTGAGAAATTCTTTGCAAGAAGGAATGAGCATCATTAATCCAGATATGGTTTCTATGATTAACTTTTCTGCAGGTGGTTTCGAAGCGAAATATGGCGATAAAATGAGTTCTGCGCTTAATATTTATTACAGACAACCTTCAAAAACTGAAATGTCTGGCGAAGCAAGTCTTATTGGCGGAAGATTGTCTCTAGGTTTAGCTTCTAAGAATAAGAAATTATCTGCTTTATTCTCAGGAAGATACAGAAATACCAATTTGGTTCTGAATACGTTAAATGAAGATACAGATTTTAATCCTCAATATTTTGATTTTCAATCGTATATCAATTATTACATCAATGATAAATGGTCGATTTCATTTTTAGGATATTGGTCGAAAAATGACTACGAAATGATTCCAAACTACAAAGAAGTAGATTTTGGAACCGTGCAACAACCGATAAAATTATTGGTAGGTTATGAAGGAAAAGAAGATGATTCTTATAAAAACATGATGGGAACTGCTTCTATCACTTATAAACCAAGCAAAAAATTAAGTGTAACGCTAGATAATTTTGCTTACCAAAACAGAGAAAGAGAATATTATACCATTGCTTCAGGTTATTTATTGCAAACCTTTGATCCTGTGACTGGAGACCCGAATTCTAGTTATGATGCGGGTGGACAAATAGATCATGCAAGAAATGATTTATTAGCAAGAACGTATGGAAGTCAATTAAGACTTAAATTTTCTCCAACTGCCAATACAGATATAGAAATAGGTGCAAAATTCGAGAAAGAAATGCTTAAAGACCTTACGAATGAATGGCAATTGGTAGATTCTTTGGGTTACAGCACACCGAGAACTTATTTGAATCCTGGAGTTTTAGACGCTTCTGATTTAAAATTGAAATACAATATTTCTGGAAATAACGAAATCAACCCTACGAGAATTTCTGGGTATGCACAATTTTCTAAAAAATTATATTGGGGAGAAAACAGAGTGTTCATCAATGGTGGAGTAAGAGCGCAACAATGGAGTTTCAACAAAGAAACTTTAATTTCACCAAGAGCACAATTCGCGATAAAACCAGATTGGGATGCAGATATGCTTTTCAGAATTTCTGGAGGAATTTATTATCAAGCGCCTTATTACAAAGAAATCAAAGATTTAGACGGAACATTTAATGAAAATATTAAAGCTCAAAAATCAATTCAACTTATTTTAGCAAATGATTATGAGTTCAAAATGGTAGAGCGACCATTTAAATTAACCACAGAATTGTATTACAAAAAAATGAATGATTTAATTCCGTATTATATTGATAATGTTAGAATTAGATATTCAGGAAAAAATAATTCTGAAGGTTACGCTTACGGAGTTGATACCAGATTATTCGGAGAATTTGTTCCCGGTGTAGATTCTTGGATTTCTGTAAGTTATGCCAGAGCAAAAGAAAATATTGATGGAAGAGGCTATATTGCAAGACCAACTGACCAAAGATTTAGATTTTCGATGTTTTATCAGGATTACATGCCGAAATTCCCAAGCATGAAAGTTAATCTTACATTATTATTTGCAAGTGGTTTACCAAATGGAGCTTCATTATTTGCAGACCCTTATGAATACACCAAAACTTTACCTTCGTATAAACGTGTTGATATTGGTTTAGAAAAAGTTTTCATTGACCAAAAAGACAATAAAGCAACAGGTGATTTCTGGAGAAAATGTAAAGAGTTATCATTAGGTGTACAAATTTTCAATGCTTTCAATATTAATAATACTATTGCTAATCAATGGATTACTGATGTTAATTCAAGTTATATTTATCCAGTTCCTGTAAGATTAACTGGTAGATTTTTTAATGTTAGGTTAAACTTTAAGTTTTAATAAAAAGAAAGTCTTGAATGTTCTTCAAGACTTTTTTATTTTTAGTTAGATTGAGCTTTAATTCTTTTCTCCGAAAGATTTCTAAATCTTATCACCAAAAGCACCGCAGAAATGGTAAGTCCAATTCCCAGAGCTATCCACATTCCGAAAGCGCCCATTTTCATAGGAACCGTAAGATAATAACCTAATGGAATAGTAATCACCCAATAAGCGATAAAGGTAAGAATTGAAGGAATTTTCACATCTTGTATTCCTCTGAGACAACCAAGTGCAGTCACTTGAATTCCGTCTGATAATTGAAATAATGCAGCAATAATCATTAATTGAGACGCCAATTCTACTACAGCAATGTCTTCTTTTTTAGTGAAAAATGTTGGTAAAATATCTTTTCCAAGAATAAATACCAATCCGCACATCAGCATAAAGATAAAAGCGATTTTCAGGTTGTTAAAACCAACTTTTTCTAGATTAACAAAGTCTTTTTCGCCTAGTTTTCTTCCAATCATTACTGTAGAAGCTACACTGAATCCTACACAAAGATTAAAAGTGAAACTCGCCATAGAAAGGGCAATTTGATGGGCTGCAATGTCTTTGGCAGAAATCAATCCACAGATAAAAGCTGCACCAGCAAAAGCCGTTACCTCAAAAAATAGTTGTAATGCTGTAGGAAAGCCCAATCTGATTAGTTTTTCGAACATTTCTTTGGTGAAATCCTTTATTTTTAATGAAAAATCTTTGATGTATCTTCTTGTTTTTTCTTCTTTAATCAACACATAATACAAGAAAACCATCATGGCAACTCTTGCAATAAATGTAGCCCAAGCTGAACCAGCAACTCCCATTTTAAAATGTTCTATAAAAACATAATTGAGAATAACATTAATAACATTTGCAAAAATGGTCGCTTTGGTTACCCCAATCGTAAAAGAAAGTCCTTCTGAAACTTCTCTCATCGTTTGAAAGATCATAAATGGAATGATACTTAAGGTTACGATGGAAAGAAAGGTAATGGTATCAGGTAAAATTTCTTTTGGCTGATTTAAATAAGGCATAAGCGGAATGATTCCAAAAATCAAGAGCATTAAAACAAAAGCCAAAATGATATTTACTACAAATCCGTGTCGGAAAATGCTGTTAATTCTGTTGTGATTATGTTGAGAATGCGCTTCGGAAACCAATGGCGGAATCGCCAATGAAAAACCTAATCCAAAGATGAAAATAGAGAAAAACATGGCGTTTCCTAGAGAAACTGCGGCCAATGCTTTTGCGCCAAGAAGTTTGCCTACAATAATGTTATCAAACAAGTTTACAGAAACTTGCCCTACTTGTGTAAGCATTACTGGGAGCGCAAGTTTTAAGGTTTCTTGCGTAAACTGTTTATTGAGAAATTTCATTTCTTAAGTTTAAAAGTTAAGCGTTTCTTTTGGCGAATTCTTTTTGTTCTGCTTTTTGAATTTTTTTGTAAACATAAATGCTCATCAAAACACTGAATTCATACAAAACTAAAAGTGGAAATGCTGCAGCCAACATACTGAAAACATCTGCCGGAGTTACAATTGCCGCAACAACCATAATGACTACAATCGCGTGTCTTCTATATGTTTTTAAAAATACAGGTGTCAAAATTCCTATTGTTGTCAAAAAATAAACGACTACTGGAAATAAGAAAACCAATCCCATTCCTAAAACCACTTGCAAAAATAGAGTAGTGTAATCTGACAAGTCAAATAATTGCGTGATAGAATCTGAAATGGTAAATAGTAATCCGAAATTAATTGCCAATGGAAGAATAAGGAAATATCCTACTAATGCACCAATAATAAAAAGTATCCACACAAAATTAATCACAAAAGATGAATTTTTTCTTTCTTTAGGATGAAGTGCTGGACTGATGAATCTCCACAATTCCCAAATAATATAAGGAAGTGCCAAAACCATTCCTCCGAAAATAGAAACAGACATCATCACATCAAATTGTTGCAATAATTTTTTCTGTTGAACTTGAAACGTATCTGGCAAAACGAAACTTTCGTGACCAAAAAATTCCTGAGAATAATGATTGATCACTCTAAAAGTGATAAAATCATTTTTGGTAGGTGCAAAAAACACATGATCCATTATCCAATTGATATTGAAACCTACAATTAAAGCTCCAATAATAATTGCGATAATACAACGAATAAGATGCGATCTTAGTTCACCTATGTGTCCTAAAAAGGACATTTCTTTCTCTTCTGCCATATATTTAAGTTCCGAATTTTCGGGTTTAATTTTTTATTATTTAAACTTACAGTCTAATTTTTTCCTGCACGAAATATTTTTTTTCTTGATTCTTGGCTCTTGGCTCTTTATTATAGATTCTAGTCTCTTCTAGTTAATACCTTCATCTAACAATCTATGTAAATCGATAATTCCGAAATAATTTCCGTTATCAGTTACAATCAATTGACCAATATTATTTTGTTTCAAAACATTCATCGCTTCTTTTGCAAGTGCATTTTTGTCTACGGTTTTCGGATGTGCAGACATTAAATCTTTTGCCAAAATTCCGGTAAGATTTTCAGTTTTTAGAAGCATTCTTCTTAAATCTCCATCGGTAATTACACCAACTATTTTGTCTTGGTCTGTTACCACTGTTATTCCATGCTTAGAACTTGAAATTGAAAAAATTACATCTTTTATACTAGAATTTACTTCAACTAAAGGTCTCTGTTCAGAAACAAACTGTTCTACTTTTGCCGTAAGATTTTTCCCAAGATTTCCACCTGGGTGAAACTTGGCAAAATCTTGGTCTTTGAAATTATTCAGTTCCATTAAACAAACTGCTAAAGCATCACCAATGGCCATTTGAACCGTAGTAGAACTTGTTGGCGCCAATTTATTAGGACAAGCTTCCACTTTTACTGAAGAATCTAGAACCACATCAGAAGCTTCTGCCAATTTAGATTTTAAATTTCCTGTCATCCCGATGAATGCCGAAGAATAATCTTTTAAAAATGGCAATAAATACACTACTTCCGGCGAATTTCCAGAATTAGAGATGCAAAGCACCACGTCATTTTTTTGGATTACCCCTAAATCTCCGTGAATGGCTTCCGCTGCGTGTAAAAACTGAGAAGGAGTTCCTGTAGAATTTAAAGTTGCTACAATTTTATTTCCTACGTGTGCAGATTTACCGATGCCTACTACAATCAGTTTTCCTGTAGAATTATTGATGATATTTACCGCTTTTTCGAACTGTTCATCAATTCTATTTTTAAGCGATTCTAGCTCAGTAACTTCTACTGCAATAGCGTTTTTGGCAAGGCTAATAATGTCTATTTTTTCCAAAATACAATTTCTTAGATTTATTTATTTTTCAAAAGACAAAAATTAAGATTTTTTAAATTTTTAAAAATTTTCAAATCTCATTAAAAAGTTTTATCTTTGGTAAGATGCAAATTTAGTAAAACTTACTTGAACAGATGAAGACTAAACATGAAGATTTAACAAGTGCACTAAAAAAATATTTCGGATTTTCTACTTTTAAAGGAAGACAAGAAGAAATTATTTCCACCTTATTGAGTGGTAATGATGTTTTCGTATTAATGCCAACTGGTGGTGGTAAATCGTTGTGTTATCAACTTCCTGCACTTCTTTCAGAAGGAACTGCTATTGTAGTTTCTCCGCTGATTGCTTTAATGAAAAACCAAGTAGATGCCATTAATGGTATTTCTGCCGAGGAAGGAGTAGGTCATGTCCTGAATTCTTCTCTCAATAAAACCCAAACAAAACAAGTTTTTGATGACATCAAAAGCGGCAAAACCAAGTTGCTCTACGTAGCTCCAGAAAGTTTAGTAAAAGAAGAATATCTTAATTTCTTGAAGGAAATTAAAATTTCTTTTGTAGCGATAGACGAAGCGCACTGTATTTCGGAATGGGGACACGATTTCCGTCCAGAATACAGGAATCTCAAATTAATTATTGATAAAATTGCAAAAGTTCCTGTAATTGCATTAACTGCAACTGCTACACCTAAAGTTCAGGATGATATTCAGAAAACTCTGGGAATGAATAATGCTTTGGTCTTTAAAGATAGCTTTAATAGACCTAATCTTTACTACGAAATTCGTCCTAAAGTAAATGTAGACAGAGAAATTGTAAAATTTATCAATCAACACAAAGGCAAATCAGGAATTGTTTATTGTCTCAGCCGAAGAAAAGTAGAGGAATTCTCTCAGTTATTGCAGGTAAATGGAATCAATGCATTGCCATATCACGCTGGTCTTGACCAAAAAACCAGAGTAGCGAATCAAGATAAATTCTTGATGGAAGAAGCAGATGTAATTGTAGCTACCATTGCTTTCGGAATGGGAATTGACAAGCCAGATGTAAGATTTGTCATTCATTATGATATTCCAAAATCGCTAGAAAGTTATTATCAAGAAACAGGTAGAGCTGGTAGAGATGGAGGAGAAGGTCATTGCCTTGCTTTTTATGACCCAAAAGACATTGAAAAATTAGAAAAATTCTTAGCTCAAAAACCAGTTTCTGAACGTGAAATCGGACTTCAACTTTTGAATGAAGTAGTAGGTTACGCTGAAACTTCTATGAGCAGAAGACAATATTTATTGTATTATTTCGGTGAAGAATTTGACCCAATCAATGGTGACGGTGCTAAAATGGATGATAATTCTGTAAACCCACCAAAACTGAAAGATGCTTCTAAAGATTTGAAAAAAGTCTTAGAAATTGTAAAAGATTTGGAAGAAAAATTCAGAACCAAAGATTTAATTTCGATTATTTCGGGTAAAGAATCTGCCACTACCAAAGCTTACAAATTAGAGAATTCTAAACATTTCGGAATTGGGAAATCAGAAAATGATAATTATTGGAAATCCATCATCAGACAAGCTACTGTACAAGGTTATTTGACTAAAGATATAGAAACTTACGGCGTTTTGAAACTTTCTGAGAAAGCTAAAAATTTTCTTTCTGGAAAAGAAACTCCAGAATTTATGATTGCCGAAGATAGAGAATATGATTTGGCAGCGATTGCAGACGCAGAACAAGTTCAGGTACAAGCTGGAGGTGGTCTAGACCAAAATCTTTTCGCTCAGTTAAAAGAATTGAGAAAAAAAGTAGCCAAAAAACATGGTATTCCACCTTACACGGTTTTCATGGATCCAAGTTTGGAAGATATGACTGTACAATATCCAATTTCGGTAGACGAAATTGCAAAAGTCTATGGAGTTGGTGAAGGAAAAGCTAAAAAATACGGAAAAGAATTTGCAGAATTTATTGCGAAATATGTAGAAGATAACAACATTGAGAGAACTCAAGACATGGTGCTGAAAACAGTTGCCAATAAGTCTTCTCACAAGGTTTTTATCATTCAAAATACCGACAAAAAAATAGATTTAGAAGACATTGCCAAAGCGAAACATCTGAGCATGGATGATTTGCTTTCTGAAATGGAATCTATTGTTTATCAAGGAACTAAACTCAATATAGATTATTACATAGAAGAAAATTTTGACGAAGATATTGTAGATGATTTTATGGATTTTATGAAAGAATCCGAAAGTGATTCTATGAAAGTTCTTTTGGCAGAATTTGGTGATGATTTAACGGATGAAGAAGTAAGAATGCTCAGAATTAAGTTTATTTCTGATGTAGCAAATTAAAAAAATATAACTCTTACATGTCATTCTGAATGAAGCGAAGCGTAATTAAGAATCTTTTTAGATTTTCGCTTCTTTTATTCAGAATGATTTTTTTGAAAATGAATGAAAAAATCTATCCTTTTTATCCTTCCAGATCTTAATGCAGGTGGTGCAGAACGCATTGTGACTACCATTGCCAATCATTTGCCCGGAGCAGAAATCTTAGAACAAAATCATGATTCAGAAGCGATTAAAAATTCAAAACAATCTAGATTTTCTAAAGAAATGATTTTAGAGAAATATTTTGAGGTTTTTAAAGAGATTTAAACGATAGTTTTTAAGTCATTGATTATTATTTAAAATCTATAGAATCTGTGCTTTCTGTGGGAAATATTTTTTGTATTTTAGCAAAAATTAAGTTTTAATAAAAAATAATATAAAATGTCACAATTTGATGTTACTGTAATTGGTTCTGGACCTGGTGGTTACGTAGCTGCATTAAGATGCGCACAATTAGGTTTCAAAACTGCTCTTATCGAGAAATATTCTACTTTGGGAGGAACTTGCTTAAATGTAGGTTGTATTCCGTCAAAAGCGCTTTTAGATAGCTCAGAACATTTCGAAAATGCAAAGCATAATTTTGCAAATCACGGAATTATTATCAACGAACCTCAAGCTGATTTAGCAAGAATGGTGGCTCGTAAAAACGAAGTAGTAGACCAAACTACCAAAGGAATTAATTTCTTGATGGACAAAAATAAAGTAACTGTTTTTGAAGGTTTGGGTAGTTTCGAATCTGCTACTCAAGTAAAAGTAACGAAAAATGATGGTTCTTCTGAAATTTTAGAAACCAAATATGCAATTGTTGCTACAGGTTCTAAACCATCTACTTTGCCTTTCATCACTATAGATAAAGAAAAAATTATTACTTCTACGGAAGCGTTGAATTTAAAAGAAATTCCAAAACATTTAGTAGTAATCGGTGGTGGTGTAATTGGTTTAGAATTAGGCTCTGTTTATTTGAGATTAGGTTCTCAAGTAACCGTTGTAGAATATATGGATAAAATTATTCCAACAATGGATGGTGCTTTGTCTAAAGAATTGACTAAAGTTCTTAAAAAACAAGGCATGAAATTCATGCTTTCGACTGGAGTTCAATCGGTAGAAAGAAACGGAGATTCTGTAAAAATTACTGCGAAAGACAAAAAAGGAGAAGAAGTAAGTGTAGAAGGAGATTATGTTTTAGTTTCTGTAGGTAGAAAACCTTACACAGAAGGTCTTGGCTTAGAAAAAGCTGGAGTTGAATTAGACGAAAGAGGAAGAGTAAAAGTAAACGACCATTTACAGACTAATGTTGCCAATATTTATGCAATTGGTGACGTAGTAAAAGGAGCTATGTTGGCTCACAAAGCGGAAGAAGAAGGCGTTTTCGTAGCTGAAACTTTGGCAGGTCAAAAACCACATATCAATTATAACTTAATTCCAGGAGTTGTTTACACTTGGCCAGAAGTTGCAGGAGTAGGTAAAACCGAAGAGCAATTAAAAGAAGAAGGAGCAGCTTATAAAGTAGGTTCTTTTCCAATGAGAGCACTTGGAAGAAGCCGTGCTTCTGGAGATATTGACGGATTAATTAAAATTTTAGCTGATGAAAAAACAGACGAAGTTTTAGGTGTTCACATGATTGGTGCAAGAGCTGCAGATTTAATTGCAGAAGCTGTAACTGCTATGGAATTCCGTGCAAGTGCAGAAGATATTTCTAGAATGTCTCATGCGCATCCTACTTATGCAGAAGCGATTAAAGAAGCTGCATTAGACGCAACCGGAAAACGTGCGATTCACATGTAATTTTTGATTGAAAAATTTAAAAATTAAATATTTAAAAATAAAAGAGAAGTTTCGGCTTCTCTTTTTTATTTGGGCAGCAATTTCCTCGTTCCGCTCCCGCTTTTTTGTTTCGCTTCGCTACACAAAAAGAGCTCCGCTCAACTCGGGCTGCAATTCGGTTATCATTTAGAAAATTTCTGCAACTTTTTTTTGTACATTTGATTTTATATGTTTCTCACAGATTGCGCAGATTTTGCGGATAATTGAAAATAAAAAATCTGTTTAATCAGCC
>JPFL01000727.1:0-15463 GCA_000733385.1 Paramecium biaurelia
TATTGGTTAGAGATAAGATAATTTTTTTTAGTAAAATGGATTAGATACATAATATGCTTTAGAGGTAGGTTTCTTTTTTTTAACACAATATATTTTTTTTATGCTAAGGTTTCTCATTTATTTATCAAACCAATCTAAAAAGAATTAATTATGAAATCAATTATTGTATCAACAGCATTTTTGCTATTCCTATTAGGAAGCTGTAAGAAAAGCGAAAACAAAAATGAAACCGTAGAAGCAGATTCTATTATGACTCAAGATAGCTTGGTTTCTGGCACATCTCCTCAATCTCCAGATACCGATACTACCAGAATTATGGACAGTACCGCCTACGATTTAGATTCTATTAAGAAGAGTAAGTAATCTAATTCAAGATAAGTATGGATCCTTTGTTAGAAAAGTCGGGCGTACAAATTACGCTCGTACTATTGTTATTGGTAATTATTGGTGCTTTAGTAGTCGCTATTGTTAAGACCTATGTCTTATATATTGACTTGGTGAGAAAAAAGGAGTTAGGAGAAGATGGAGAACTTATAAATGCAGAACAAAAGGAAGGGCTACCTTTTGACTTTTCACCAGATGTACCCAGTATGTTACCAGACCCATTGCAGATGCCTCCTCAAAATGTTTTGTTAAAAAACGTAAATACGGTAGGCGAGATAAGGGTTTTTCCCACTAAAAAAAGCAGAAATCTCTCTCAAACAGTTTCACCTGAATTAGGTAAACTTATTTTGTGGTTTATGGGAACTTCTTTATTTTGGTTAGTGCTGGGAACTACAGTAGGTTTATACGTAGGAATAAAGTTTGTAATTCCTGATATAGAACAAGTGGAGTGGTTAAGTTTTGGAAGGCTCCGTCCCGTACATACCAATATGGTTTTTTGGGGTTGGGCATCTCTTGCAATGGTAGGACTAGCCTATTATGTAGTGCCTAGAGTGAGTAATAAAGAGAATTTTAACTTGGCTCAAGGATATACTTCTATGGTGTTAATGAACATAGCGGTGTTAGCAGGTTCTATTTTCATCATGGCCGGAATCAATAATGGAGGTGGAGAATATCGTGAATATATTTGGCCCGTAATGCTCACTTTTGGAGTAGGAGTAGCATTGTCTGCTCACAATTTTTTTAGACCAATTATCCATCGGAAGACAGAAGAGATTTATATTTCCAATTGGTACATCGCTGCATCTGCTGTATTTATTGTCATTGTGATTGTAATTTCCTATTTGCCGTTTTATCAAAATGGAGTAGGAGAAACCATTATCCAAGGCTACTATATGCACATGGCTATCGGGATGTGGTTTATGTTCCTTACACTAGGACTCATGTATTATTTTCTTCCTCAGCAATTGAATAAGCCTATTTATTCATACAGCTTGGGGATTTTAGGATTTTGGACACATATTTTGTTTTATACCTTAATAGGAACGCACCATTTTATATTTAGTGCTATTCCTTGGAGACTACAGACCACTGCCATTATAGCTAGTGCAGGTATGGTAATTCCTGTTGCAGCAGGAACAGCTAATTTTTTGTTAACATTTAAGGGTGCTTGGCATAAACTGAAGACAAGTTATACCCTTCCGTTTTATTTTCTGGGAATTATTTTTTATTTCACAGGATCTTTTCAAGGTACAGTGGAAGCCTTTAGATATACCAACTTATTATGGCACTTTACAGATTTTACGGTGGCGCATTCCCATCTCACCATGTACGGAATCATCACCTTTATGTTATGGGGTTTTTCTTATACTATGATTCCTAGAATTACAGGTAAAGAACCACCTAAACTCTTAGTGGGCTTTCATTTTTGGTTCGCCTTAATAGGATTGTTGTTTTATGTTATCGCACTTATGATAGGAGGAACGCGTACAGGGATGATTTGGATGGATAAAAAACCATTCATTGATGGAGTGATGAGTATGGCGCCATTCTGGCTTTGGAGAGCCATCGGAGGAACCATGATGTGGTTATCACACATCATTTATGCCTATAATTTCTATAAAATGGTTGCCAAAAAAAAACCTATAGAAGTGAAAAATTCTCCTGCAGGGATTTTACAAGCCAAGAGGGAAAGCTATAATAAAGAATTTTAAATGAAAATACCATGAAGTTTTTTAATAATCATTATGTATTGTACGGTTTGGCCTTTTCATTATTTCTAGGACTTACCTTTTATATTGCGATTTTTCCAGCAATTGAAAATCAAAAAATAAATAATGCCTTGCCTCCACAAACGAAAATGCTCTCTGCTGAAGAAAAAGCTGGAAAAGCCGTATACATAGAAAACGGTTGTGTAGCTTGCCATACCCAGCAAGTAAGAAATGTAGAAATGGATAATATTTTTGGAAAAAGACCAAGTATACCTGCAGATTTTGCCATCAATAAGCGAACAGATTTTTGGAGAAATACAGCTAATCTTATGGGAACCCAAAGAACAGGACCTGATTTAACCAATATTGGAGAACGCCAGCCAAGTGACCAATGGCATTATATCCATCTATACCAGCCCAGAGTTGCAGTAGCACAATCTGTAATGCCAGCATATCCTTATCTTTTTATAGAAAAAGATGAAGTGCAAGCGGGAGACATAGAAGTGAAGATCCCTGAAAAGTTTTTAAAAAATAAAAACAAAAAAGTAGTCGCTTCAGATAAAGCAATTTTCTTAGTAGCTTATTTGAAGTCGCTAAAACAAAGAGATTTTACAGGGAATTACGTTCCTCCTTTTTTATATAAATCTCAAAAAAAAGAACCCAAAAGTGGAGGAGATTCGCAGTTGCCTGATGGAGCAGAACTCTATGCAGTGAATTGTGCTTCATGCCATCAACCAGATGGTAATGGTGTAGCGGGTGCGTTTCCTCCTTTGGCTAATAGTCCAGTGGTAAATGGAGGCGACTTAGAGTTAATCGTAACCATTATCATGAAAGGGTATGACCCAAGACCAGAATTTGCAGTGATGCCTCCCGTAGGTCAATCGGCTCAATTTACACCTGAAATGGTAACTGCGATTATCAATCATGAAAAATCTAGCTGGGGAAATAATGCTAAAAAAGTAACAGTAGAAGAAGTGAAAATCCTAATGGATAAAATTCAGAAATAAATAATGTATAAATAAAGAGCCATGCAAAAAATAAGAATAAAATTAGTTATAACCTTCTTAATGTTTTATGGAATTGTCATAAGTGCATGTGATGCGTGTAAGCTACAGCAGCCTAAAATAACCAAAAATATTGCCCATGGAGTAGGGCCAGAAAGCAATTGGGATTATATTATCGTAGGTGCTGTAACCCTTTCAGCCATTGGAATGTTTTTTTTGGCACTTAAATTTTTAATTGTTCCCAAAGAAAGAAATACATCCCATATCAAATATTCTATTTTATCTGACCAAAATGATGAATCATGACTAAAGATAATAGTATAATTTTTCTGTTTCTAGACCAAGAAACGCAGCCTATAGCCATGATGGATACTCCTGTGGTCTTTGATTTAGATACTTCTAAACTTACTGATGGAGCACATGTGCTAAAGATAGTAAGTCGCTCTCCCTCGGGGAAAGAGGGAGTCCGTTTTATTCATTTTACCGTAGCCAATGGTCCTTCGATTTCAGTAGAAGGCATTAAAGAAAACGAAATTGTAGACGGTGTTTTATCGCTTATGATTAATGCTTATGATAAAGGAAATCAAAAAAGTTTCATCATATCAGGGAGTGAAACGCCTAGAACCATCCCTTTTTGGGTATGGGTAATCATCATAGTTTTTATCGCATGGGCAATTTACTATGAAATAACCAGCGCCAATGTGGCGGTCTAAAAATAATAAATAAGTTTAAAGAGAACTAATATGAAGGATAAAGAAAAAGTAATAGTATTAGGGGGTGGTTTTGCGGGATTACAATTCATCAAAAATCTAAATCCTAGAAAGTATAGAGTTCTACTGATTGATAAAGTAAATCACCATCAGTTTCAACCACTATTTTATCAAGTAGCGGCTGCACAAATTGAACCCTCAAGCATCTCTTTCCCTTTTAGAAAAATATTTCAGGGAAAGAAAAATGTTAAGGTAAGAATGGAAGAAGTAATAAGAGTAGATGCCGAAAAGCAACATGTATTTACCAATAAAAATTCATATCCTTATGACCATCTAATTCTGGCAATGGGATGTACTACTAATTTTTTTGGACTTGAACAATTCGCCAAAAAAGCATATACACTCAAATCTACTGCAGAAGCCATTCATATTCGAAATTCTTTTATTCAAAATTTTGAAAATATGGTCTCTAATTCCATCAATACCCCAGAAGAACATTACAATATAGTCATTGTAGGAGCAGGACCTACTGGTGTAGAATTAGCAGGAGCATTTGCAGAAATGAAAAAAAATATTTTGTCAAAAGATTATCCCGATTTACAAACAGCCAAAATAAAAATTATAATCATTGAAGGAAAAGAATTCCCGCTATCAAATATGAGTACTACCACCCAGAAAACTGCCCTTAGGTATTTACAGAAATTAGGAGTAAAATTATACTTCAATGCATTGGTCAAGGAGTATAACAACCATACAATTACCTTGCAAGATGGCAGAGAGATAAAATCTTCTTATGTCATCTGGACAGGTGGGATTAAAGCGAACCACATTGAAGGATTAACCAATGCATTTATAGAGAAAAGTGGCAGGGTAACAGTAAATAGAAACCATGAAGTAATTGGGCATAAGAATATCTACGCCATAGGAGATATGGCACTCATGAAAACGCCTAAATATCCTAATGGTCATCCTCAAGTAGCAAATGTAGCCATTAATCAAGGGAAAAATCTCGCACAAATTTTTAACACCAGTAAGTCAAAAGAATTTATATACCGAGATTTAGGCTCATTGGCAACCATTGGAAAGTTCAAAGCGGTTGCAGATTTACCGTGGCTCAAAATGAAAGGGTTTTTTGCGTGGCTCTTCTGGATGTTTCTTCATTTAATGCTCATTTTAAGTGTTAAAAATAAACTCATCATCTTCATCAATTGGATGTGGAATTTTTTTACCAATGACAGCTCTCTACGCCTAATTTTGTCAGCCGAAAAAAATAAAAACTACCATTAAATAATATGGAAATCAAAATAACAGACCTCGAGAAAATAGTAAAACCAGAAATGCCCCTTTTTGAAATTTTTTTAAGAGGCGTAATTCTTTATTTCTTGATCTTGCTAATTCTCCGTTTTCTTCCAAGAAGAACTACAGGTGAATTAGGAGCTATGGATTTGGTTTTCATCCTTCTTCTTACAGAGGCGGCCTCACACGCCATGGGAGATTTTACTTCTCTGGGAGATGGGGTAATAATGTTGTTGGTTTTTATCCTATGCAATTATGGAGTGAACCAACTCACTTACCATGTTAAATTTTTTCAAAATATTTTTGAACATCCTCCAGTACAAATCATTAAAAACGGAAAAATCTTACATCGAAATATGCGTAAAGAGTTACTCACCCAAGATGAATTGATGGCTAATCTCAGAGAAAATGGAATAGAGAAATTAACTGATGTAAAAAATGCCTTCGTAGAAAGTGAAGGCAATATTTCATTTGTTAAATGGGAAAAAGAGGCTCATGATCATCCCAATAATAAACGAAATTAGTTTATTTCCAAGGATCTAATACTACTTTTACACAGCCATCTTCTTTTTGATCAAAAAGCTGATAACCCTTTTCTACTTCATTCAGAGATAACCGGTGGGTAATAATATCGTCTAATATGACTTTCTCATCGATGACATAATCTAAAAGTTGATCTATAATACAATGTACAGGTGCTTGTCCAGCTCTTATGGTAAGTCCTTTATCAAATATTTGTCCCAACGGAAAGTTATCGTAATTCACGGGATATACCCCCAAAATAGAAACTTTGCCTCCTCTTCTTACAGAGCTGAAGCATGCCTCTAAAACTTTTATGGAACCTTTTTCAAAATTCACAGTTGCTTTTACTCGGTCTAAAAGATTTCGGTCGGGTTCGAAGCCTACAGCATCTACACAAAGGTCGGCTCCACGTCCTTCGGTAAGAGCTCTGACTTGAGCGATAGTATCTTTAGCATTTTCCCATAAAATGGTTTCACATCCCGTTTGCATTTTTACTTTTTCTAAGCGGTATGCCAGAGTATCTATAACGATAATTTTTCCTGCATGATGCAAAACGGCGCTTTTGGCAGCCATAACACCTACTGGTCCAGCTCCAAAAATAACTACACTTTCGCCTCCTTTTATTTCTCCCCACATGATTCCTGTGTATCCTGTAGGAAAAATATCAGTAAGAAATAAAACTTGTTCATCGCTGAGGTGCTCAGGAACTTTTCTCGGACCGTAATGAGCATATGGAACTCTCACATATTGTGCCTGTCCTCCATTGTACCCTCCATACATATCGCTGTAACCAAACATCCCTCCTCCTTTTTCAGTGAAAATTCCCCCTTCTGGCCCATAATGTTCTGGGTTAGAATTTTCACAAGCACTGGGTAAAGAATGTTGACAAAAAAAACATCCTCCACAAGCGATAGGGAAGGGTACTACCACACGGTCGCCTTTCTTCAGATGCAGTACATTTCTGCCTACTTCTTCTATAATTCCCATAAATTCATGACCCATTACCATGGGTCTTGCCTGAGGTATTCCCCCAGAATACATATGCAGATCACTTCCGCAAATGGCAGTAGAAGTAACTTTTAAAATAATATCATCTTGGTTTTCTAAGATAGGATCATCTATTTCATCACAAGTGATTTTTCCTGGTCGGTGAAATACGGCTGCTTTCATAAATTAATTGTTTAAGGGTTAATAAATTTGTTTTCTGTCATTTTTTTAGGTGTTGCTTCTTCTTTTTCTGGATGTTCTATTTTTAAGACCTCTAGATTTTTAAGTGCAGGACCATGAATGACTCTTCCATTGGGTTCAAATTGAGAACCGTGACATGGGCAATCCCATGTTTTTTCTGTGGTATTCCATTGTACAGTACAACCCATGTGTGTACATAATGGACTTAGGTAATGAAGGGAATCTCCAGTATCTCGGTAAACTGCAAAGGTTTTTCCTTGACATTGGGTTAGCTTGCCTTCTCCTTTCTCTATATTTTCTAAATCAAAATTTAATTCTGCATTTTGCCGTTGATGAATGTGCTTGAAAAATGAATTTACATTTTCATGAATAATACTTTGAGCACTACAAATATGGTGGCTTCTGCAAGGAGAGAGCAATTGTGATATTTCAGACTCTTTTCCTTCCATCAATTCGGGGATGATTCGTGCAGCCATGCTACCATACAGCATACCATCTCCTCCAAATCCGGTAGCCACATAGATATTTTGCTCTCCTGGCATAAGACCTATATAAGGGAGTCCATCTGCTGAAGTGTAATATTGTGCAAACCATTTGTTTTTGACTTCTAAGGTGAATCTTTCTTTTACATATTCTTCTAAGTCTTCAAAAGGATTTTCAGTAGAATTTTCTTGTCCTGCTTTATGGTCAAATCCTCCAGCGATAATTTTGTAATCTTTACCGCTTTTATGGTATCTTAAATAGTGATATGGCTTTTCTAAATCTCCTCCTTGAGCGATTTTAGGAGGTATATTTTTTAAATTTCCACAGAGAGCATAACTGATATAGGGCGTGACCAATAGATTAAGTCTTGTGTTTGCGGGTGGATTGTGAGTTGCCCAAACTACTTTTTTGCTGAGTATGTTTTTTTCGTCTTCTGTTTTTATGACTATTTCATCCTCATGGGAGATACAAGACAAGACTGCACAGTGGGGTAAAAGCTGCCCTCCATTTTTTTCAAATTCCTGCCATAGTCTTTTTAAATATTTAAGAGGATGAAACTGTAGTTGTCCCTCAATCTCCAAAGCTTTTTTATAAGGGATATCAAAAGGGAGTTCGTAAATTCTCTTAGTGGGAATCCCTAAACTGATATGGGCTTTTAGAATTTGAGTGAGTTTTTCGTTTTGCTCCTTTTCGGTGCTAAATAAATAAAAATTACACTTTTTGTGCTCACACCTGATTTGATAATTTTTAATGTTTTGATAAATGTATTGTATGGTTTCTTGGGCTTGGTCGGCAATCACTTTTGCTTTGCTTTCTCCGAAACATTGAATCAGTTCATCATAAGGAGTTTCTAGAAAGTTATTAATAAAAGCTGTAGATTTTCCCGTAGTTCCACTGCCCGGATATTCTTTTTCTAGAATAAGACATTTTTTATTCCTCTTTTGAAGTTCATTTCCTAAAGTTATTCCAGTGATTCCAGCACCTATTATGACCACATCATAGAGTTCATCAGAAGAAATGGAATCTTGGGATAGCGTTTTTCTGGTATTCCAAAAATTTTTATTTTGCCTAGCTCTGTTCATAGTACTGAGTTGTTGTTTTTAAGGTTGAGTAACGGTTACTGTAGAAAAGAACGTTTGTGTTTTTTTAGGCTTTATCTTCTTTATAATACAAGAAAATTTTTTAATTAAACGGTTTTATGAAGGCTTTATTTTTCTTGAAGTTTTATTTCGGGTTTATTTCCTCTTTTTATACTCTTGGGCAAACGATGGCTAAGGGAGATGGGCTCATTCGTTTGCGCAGATTCATAAATAGCTTCCATAATCATTAAATCCTGAAGGCCCACTTCTCCCGAAGTGTAGGGTTCTGTATCGTTTAGGATACATTCAGAAAAATAATCAATCTCTTGAGTAAACTGGTTCACAGGAGAAATTTTGATTTCCTTTTTTAAAAGATTTTCTTCAGGCTTACTGATGATCAGTTTTTGACCCTCATACGAGTAGGCGTCATCTAAAATCATCCAGCCACCATCACCATAAATCTCATATTTTCTAGAAGTATGGATTTGATAACTGGTAGAACATTGTACGATGATGTCATCAGGAAACTTCATTTGCCAATTGACCATCTCTTCTATTTCCTGAAAACTAGGATCTAAAGGGTTACTATATTGATGAGCATAAACTTCTAAAGGTTCGGAATCGAGTAAAAATCTCATGGTATTAAGGCAATAAATGCCAATATCAAAAAGAGCTCCTCCTCCTGCAAGGTCTTTGATGTAGCGCCAGTGCTCTGGCTGGTGAGAGGGTTGCCCATTATGAGTTTGGATAAATTTCACAGTTCCTATAGAGTGTTCTTCTATCTCTTGTCTTACATAATGATTATAAGGTTCATATTGTATCCTATAGGCAATCATAAGTTTAACAGCTGCTGCTTTACAAGCATCAATCATCTCCTGGCATTCTTGTGAATTAATCGCCATGGGCTTTTCGCAAAGGACATGTTTTTTTGCTTTTGCGCTGCGGAGGGTAAACTCTTTGTGCTTACTATTCGGCAAGACAATGAAAACGGCATCTATATTTTTGTTTTCAGAAATTTGTTCAAATTCTTCATAAAGATATTGTGCACTTTCGGGTATATCATACATCTCGCCTGTCTTTCTAAGCTTTTCTAAACTACCACTTACCAAAGCACTGATTTTAGACTTTTTACATTCTTTCATAGCGGGTAAAATCTGGTTGAGCGTTAGATGTCCCAGTCCTACAATGGCGTAACCTATTTTGGCATTTTCAGGATAGTTTAGATGCATGGTTTCTACTTTACTACTGCTGTTACTTTCCAATAAGATGGGCTCATCTATGCCTGCAGGAATAAAGGCTTGTGATTGATGAGGGGTGGTGTTTTTTTTCATATTTTTTAATTTTTATAATTCTAAAATAACGACTCCTATTTGCTGCGGAGAAGTGGAAGATAAGGTTAAACTGATAGAATAAAGATTGATAATTTTTATTTTAATGTCTACTTCAACTCCTTCAGTGAATTGATAGAGCGCAACAATAATATCTTGTGTGCCAAGACCATGTTCTATAACTTGTGTTTCTCCGGGGTCAAGGTGAATCATTCTTTGTAGAAGATGAAGACGATTACTTTTCATGTTTTTCTGTTTTAGAAGGTTTTAGAATTTGAAGTTCTTCAAGTCCTTGCGTACTAGGTCCATTCAGTAATTTGCCAGAAGTATCAAATCGAGATCCATGACAAGGGCAATCCCATGATTGCTCTGCTTTATTAAACTTTACGGTACAGCCCATATGTGGACAAACAGCAGATAAAAAACTAAAATTTCCTTCTATATCTTTGTATACTGCTACTTTTTTCTGTTCTATTTCTACCACTTTCCCTTCATCAAAACTCATCTCATCAAGCAGGTGATGGGTGCTTTCTGTCCATTGGCTTTTGATGAAATGAAGAAAGGCATCCGTATTTTCTTTAATAGCTTGACTTGCACTGGCAATAATTTTTATTCTTTCTGGAGAAATTATTTTGGCCAATTCATTCTCTTTTCCTTCTATTAAGTCAGCAATCACTTCCGCGGACAGAGTTCCCCAAGTCATACCGTTTCCATTATAACCTGTCGAAATATAAATATTTTCTTCTCCAGGCATTTTACCAATGTACGGCAATCCATCTGCGGGAACATAATATTGGGAGGACCACTTTTCACAGATTTCTCCAATTCTAAAATGCTCTTTTGCATAAGCAATAAGTTGCTGAAAAGAATTTTCGGTATTTTCGAGATGACCAGTTTTATGGTCGAATCCTCCAATAATCAAATAATATTGATGGTCTTTTTTATGATATCTGAAATAGTGATAGGGTTCATGTAAATCCGCCGCCTGAGCTGCTTTAGGAGGCGGAAAAAGCATTTTAGCACTTAAAGCATAACTTCTGTAGGGAGCAACTAATAAATTAAAGCGGTTATTTCCCGGTGGAACATGGGTGGCCCAAACCAAATTTTTTGCGGTAAATATTTTATCTTTTCCAAGGCTTATTCTAATTCCATCCTCTGTTTTTTCATAATCTTCAACCAAGGCACGGGTGAGAAGGTAACCTCCCTGTTGCTCAAAATGATGAAATAAGCCATGAATGTACTTTAACGGATGAAAATGAGCCTGTCCTTTAATCTTGATAATACTATGGGTTTGGATGTCAAATGGGAATTCTGTTGTAATGGCAGTAGGTAAGGATACTTTATAATGGCCTTCAAAAATTTTACGCAGCAATGCGTCTTGTTTTTTTTCAGCGCTAAACAAATAAAAATCACATTCCTCATAATCACATTCCAAAGCATATTTTTTTATATACGTGTGAATTGTATGATAAACTCCTTGCGCATGTTCAGCAATGATTTGAGCTTCTTTTTCTCCAAAGTTTCGGATGATTTGATCGTATGAACAATCGAAAAAATTATTAATATGTGCTGTAGTACCGCTACTGGTTCCTGAAGCAATATCATTTTTCTCCAATACCAAACATTTTTTTCCTCTTTTTTGAAGTTCCATAGCAATAGAAATTCCACTAAGACCAGCTCCCACGATAATGGTGTCAAAGTCATTCGTGGGAGGAGGTGTATTTTGGTGTTGGTAACCTGCGTCTTGCCAGAAACTTTTTAGATGGCCGTCTCTTTTCATACTGAATATTTAAAATTTTAATTAAACATTTTTATTTTGGTCTCATTATTGAACTTTATATCATTCACCATTAATCCTTTAAAATGAAAAAATCACAAAAGAAAATTCTAGATGAGCTTTCAAAAAATCTCCTGGATAAAAAGCTTACCATAGCGGTTGCAGAAAGTTGCACTGCTGGGCTTCTGATGAATACATTTTCTCTTGCTCCACAAGCCATGTCCTTTTTACAGGGTGGTATGGTAGTTTATAATATCGGTCAAAAAGCAAAACATCTGAATGTAAATCCTATTGTTGCTCAAGAAAAAAATGCCGTTTCTGAACCAATCGCCGAAAAAATGGCTTCAGAGGTTGCTCATAGATTTAATGCAGAAATAGGAATTGCCATTACAGGTTTTGCTCAACCCATCTTAGAAGAAAATATTAAAGATTGTTTTGCTTATTTTGCAATTTCTCTTCATGGTAAAACCATTGTTTCTAAACAATTATTTGGTGACTCAAAAAAATTACTTTTTTCTAATCAAGAAATCTATGCAACACAAATTTTAAAAGAACTGCTGAATCAACTGAGATAATATAATTAATGAAAGTATGGGTTTTCAGAGAAGGTAGCTGTCCAACAGTTCTTTGTTTTTTAAGTAATTTCTTCTAGTTCTTGTCTTTTTTCTTCCATTTCCGCTATTCCTATTGCAAATAATTCATGGGCTTCTGTAAAATGAATGATGTTAGATAATACCATCAATGCAGAATAAACGCCCATTTGATAATGGATTATTTTTTGGATGAGCTGCAATAATTCTTCTTCTTTTCTTTTGGGGTCTTTAATCGTCTTTTGTAAAATAGTGTGAGCTTCTTTTTCCAAGGCGAGTAGGGATTGATCAAAAGCTGATTTTTTGATGCCATTTTTTTTCATAAGTTGTGCTATTCTTTTGGCTTGTGCTTTTTTAGTAAACTCAAAAGACAAGTAAAGCTCTTTGATTCGGGGAGAATCAAAAAAACATTCCATTTTCTCTAAAATGGCTGAGGTTTGATGATCGGAATAAATGGCATAATTTAAACTATCTTGATAGTAAGAGAACAAAGGATTATGTACTTGATGATGTTTTTTCAACGGTTTTTCCTTAGGAAATGACGGTTGAGGCAAATGCTGATTATTCTTCATAAATCTATTTTTATCAAAGAAGGGAGCTGATTGTGCAAACCAGCATCCCTCTTCTTAATATGGAAAATTAGTAAAAGAACCTTCTTTGTTGGCGATATCGATTTTCATCATATTCCTCGTCATAAAAATCTTCATCTTCTTCATTCTCATCATCATATTCCTGGTCACTTTCCCCTTCTTGATCATCTTCTTTGGCAGCGAAATTGATATTGCTTTCTGCAATCATCGTAAGAAGTTCATCGGTCTGTTCTTCTTCTTCTAATGTTTTATGGAGAAGTTCAGAGATATCATAAAGCTCTAAAGTTTCTGCCAATGCAGCTAAACCTCCATAACTGGCAATTTCATAATGTTCTACCTTTTGAGCAGCGATAATCAAGCCTGCATCTCGGGTCATACTGCCATCTTCTGTTTCTTTAATGGTATTTTCTCCCTCTTTTACAATGCCAACGATTGCCTCACATTTTTTAGCTTCTGGCTCTTCTCCCAACATTTTAAATACCTTTTCTATTCTAGAAACGTGTTTTTGGGTGAGTAGATAGTGATCTTCAAAAGCTTCTTGTAATTCATTCGTTGTAGCCGCTTTTTGCATTTTGGGTAAAGCTTCTAAGAGATGTTTTTCTGCATAGAGAATATCTTTTAGCCCTGCGATGAAAAATGTAAAAAGAGGTCCTCCTTTTTCTGTTTCAGAAGGCTTCTGGCTATTCTTTTTTTCATCCATTCCCGTATCATCTTCCTGATTAGACTTATCTTGATTTTCTTGAGAAGAATTCTGAGTGCTATTATTACTATTTTGAGTAGCAGACTCGTTAGATGAGTTCTGATTGGTGTCCTTTGAAGTACCTTTTGGATTAGACGTTTTATCTTTGTCCGAAGTATTGTTGGTTTTATTTTTATTCGTGTCCATAATAATTTCTTTTTAAAAAACCAGCCGCCTTTTGAGCGGCCAGTCGAGTGTTAATGTTATGAATTTCTGTTATTTCCACTATTTCTGCTGCTGCCGCTGTTGCCTCTACTTCCGTTGCTGCTGCTGCGGTTGCTGCTATTACTTCTGCTTCTGCTCCCAAAACCTCCACGTCTTGAACCGCTAGATGAACCTCCTCTTGATGAAGAACTTCCTCCTCTACCAGAATTTCCTCTTGATGATGAGTTTCCAGATCTTCCAGAAGAACTTCTGCCTGACGAGCCACGTCCTGAGGAACCTCTTCCAGTAGAAGTGAATCTACCCATTTCGTCTCTTGGGTGTTCTGATTCATCAAAATTACTTCTGCCATCTCTGCCAGATGATGAGCCTCTACCCGAATTGGAGTTGCTGCCGCGTCCAGAATTGCCTCTTGAAGAAGATCCTCCTCTTGAAGAAGAGTTTCCTCCTCTGCTAGAACCACTTCTTGATGATGAGTTACCAGACCTTCCAGATGATGAACCTCTTCCAGAATTACCTCTGTTTGAAGAACCTCTGCCAGAAGAAGTGAATCTACCCATTTCATCTCTTGGATGTTCTGATTCATCAAAGTCACTTCTGCCATCTCTGCCAGAACTGCTTCTTGATGAACTTCTGTTAGATGACGAGTAGGAAGATGAACGGCTAGATGATCCTCTTCTTGAATTTCCACGTCCTGATGAACCTCTACCAGAATTAGATCTACCTCCTTGACGATAATCATTATCATCATATTCCTCATCTTCGTCATCATCATAGTAGTCATCATAATCGTCGTCGTCGTAATCATCATAATCGTCATCATCATAATCATCGTTATAGTTATTTTCATAACGATAATCATCGTCATCATAATCATCATCGTCATAATCATCATAATTATCATAGTCCTCGTCATAATCGTAACGATTGTCATAGTCATAATCGTCATCTTCATTATAGCGACTTCTTCCGCTGTTATAGTTTTGTGAATTTGAACCTCTTCCCGAAGTTCCTCTACTGGTGGAAGATCCATACCTTCCGTTTCCAGAATTTCTTCTTGTATTCATAATGTTGAATTTTAAATGATTTGGTTATAAATAAAATTAAAGATGTTTAGTAATTTCTACGTCTTGGGCGATGGTAATCATTGCTGAAATCGTCTTCTTGGTTTCGGTTTTCATTTCCTCTTGATGAGTAATAATCCTCGTTCATTCTGGAACGATTACCTCTGTTGTTGTCGTAAGAGTCTGAATAATTTCCTCGTGGATTTCTCTGGTTAGAAAAGCTGTTTTGTGAACGACTTTGTTGTGAAAAAGAATTTCTATTCATCCCCATATCAGAGTCGTCGTCCATTTCCCAAAGATCATTTTCGAAATAATCAGAGTTTCTATCATTATCCCATTCGTTTCTATTCATTCTAGAATCTCTCCCTCTATCAGAATTGCCATAAAACTCATTTTCACTTTCAAATCTTCTGCTGTTACCACTTCCGTAGGGTGAAGATTGTTGACGACTTGAATTGTAATCTTGATAGCCACCAGAGCGGTTAGAATTTGAACCATTATTAAATCGATTCATAGAAGCACGAGTATTGTTGCCTCTTTGCTCATAATTTTGAGAATAATCATCTTGATAATCATCTTGATAGTCATCTTGATAATGATTCCCTTGTGAATTACGGTTGTTGTAAGACCTTGAATTAAAATCTCTGTTTTGATTTTGAGATGTTCTATTGGTAGAAGAATTCATTCTTCCGTTTCCAAAATTTCTTCTTTGGTTCATAATAAAAATATTTTGTGATTAGGTTTTGCTAATGTAGAGATGTAGAGTAGGTGAAAAAAAAAATTTAATGTTAATTTATATATGTTAAAAATTAATTATGAATATTAAATATTTACTTTA
>JPFL01000728.1:0-15309 GCA_000733385.1 Paramecium biaurelia
TTACAAAAGAAATATAAACAATTAATTGAATATAATTTATTCAATTCTTCTCATAACATTATCATTATGAAAAAAAGAACCCTTCAGGAATTATCTAAAGAACAAGACCAAATTAATTCATCTTACATAGAAATAAATTCAGTTCAAAGAGAACTGTATTTAGAAAATCAGAATAGAATAAAAGAAAAACAAAAAGTAAAGGAGCATATTGTAGTCATAGAAGATGATGAAATCAAATAATAAATTGAAGAAAAAGAAGTCTAATTATCATTTCCTATTGGAACATTTTGTTTGAATTGTTTAACACAATATCCTTCAGATGAAAAACAACTACATCACTTACCATTTATTAACATCCTTTACGAAAATGCATTTATAGATGTTAAAACATAAAAGCCAAAAAAAACATTAGAGAGTGCTCTTATGACTTGTTTTGGATTTGAAGATTAATTATTGGAACCTATAGTAAAATCTGGTGTTTAACTCTTTATTGTGAATGATAATGACAATTTAAACAAAAAGCTTGAAATTATTGAAAAATATAACAATTATCCAAATTGGATGGTAATTAAGCCATCAAAATTAGGTTCAAGTATGTTTGGTGGTGCATTTCATCCTAAAATATGGATTCTAAAATTTCCTAAATTTATTCGGATTGTCATCGGAAGTTAAAATTTACATGTTGGAGATTGGACAGTATGGTCTTAAGCAATGTGGATATAAGACTTTAAATTAGGAAAAAGTGAATTAGACTAAACTTCTTCAGAGTTTAAAACCATGCTCAGAGAATTCTTATATGAAATATTACCTACATCTCATAAATTTGAAGATCTTCTTAAAATTAAATATGATGATTATGATTTCAAAGATGTAAATATAAGACTTATTACATCTATTCCAGGAAGATTTGTAGGCAATCAATTATTTAAATATGGTATGATGAGACTTCAATCTGTCTTATTTTAAGAACTTTGTAATAACAAAATGGAAATCCCTAAATAAGTTTGTGTCACCTATTAAACCACAAGCATTGGATAATTAGATAATAATTATATTGATTTTGCTTTATAATGTTGTACAGGTAGAGTTTATAAATAACCTTTGGCTAGTGAATAAAATAACAAAAAATTAAATCAAATAATTCTAAATCAATAAGAAGAAGAATAATCAAAATTGAAATTAATATATCCAACAGCCGATTATATTGAAAACTAAACTCATGGAGGAGTTGACTTTGCTAATCCACTATACTTAAAAAAATAATTATATGAAAATCCTAAATTTCCTAAGCATCTATTTTATAAATACTAAGGATCAGATCACTATTATTGGCATACGGGTAACATTCCCCATTTAAAAATTATGATTATTACAGGATTAGATGAAGATATAAATGATTATACTTCTATTTATATTGGAAGCCATAATTTTAGTTAAGGTGCTTGGGGAAAAATGGAAAAAAATGCCACTTAATTATACATAGCTAATACAGAATTAGGTATCCTATATCCTCCAAAAAAAAATTCAGCTTAATTGAAATAATAAATTATTTAATAACTTTCATTCAAATTTCCTCCTTTAAAATATGAAAAAGATGATCAACCTTGGATTAATGAGGCATATTATGAAAGATTGCACAAAGAATACTAGTAATAAAATAAATGATATTTTTTTTTTATGTTAATATTAATATTAAAGATATTCCATATTAATTTAATATTTATGGATTCCATTAATAGATAAAAAAAGGATGTAAATGCAAAATTTCAGCTTATTTATGAAAAGAGTCTATTGCAAATTAGTTCATTAGTTTTTTATGACTTTTAGTTAGTTAAATATAATTATTTATTTTCCTCACTTTATTTTTTTGTATTATTCTTAAATAAAATATTATTTCAATACTTTTTAAAATATTATATAGATTTACTTACTACTATATTTTGATCAATTTGAAAATTAGATAAAAATCAATAAAATTTAGGATATTTATGCAAATGTTATATTCAACATTGCAATTTGTAAAATTAATATTAAATTAACATTGTTATATATTTAATAATAGCATATAAATTTCTCAATATTTTTTGTAAATTTAAAGAATTCTCTTTTCTAATTCCCCATCATCCTTCATCAAATAATCAAATCTTTCTTTTTCTTATCTCCATATATCTTTTAGCTCTTGAATTTACTTAATTTTTTCATCTTTTAACTCCTTTTCTAATTTTGATAAAATCTTAAAAATCATAAATTAATTTACTTATTTCTAAGCAACTCCTGCAACATGTCTTTCTTTTCTTTCATTTTATAATTTTTCTTTTAGCATAGAAATCTTATCATTATAGGCATTTTCAACAGATGACAGTGCATTTCTTGTAATGATATTTTATTATCTTCTTGTTTATAGATGATCTTTTTTCTCATCAATAATTTTTCTTTTTTCTAATTCAAAGATTATTCGATGACTATAAGAATTTAATAAAATAGTACATTTTTCTTAAATAATTTAATTTTTCATCCCTTAATTTATAATACATTGACAAATGTTCATTTTCAAATTCTTTTTTTAAATCATCTTTCTTTTTTTGATTCATTTTAGTAAGTTACTTTTAATTTTATACTTATTTATTTTATTAGGATTCTTGTTTCCTTTATTTTTATTGATAAGTTTTAAGATAATCTTTTAAAAATTCTTTATATTAATTTCTATTTTTAATGATTGTTTCAATGGTTTCCTTTTCATCACTTGGAGGTTAAATTTTCATTTTAACTAATGATTCTTTTATGACTTTAATTTAAAAATCTATAAAATTATCAATTTCTGGTTATTCCCCTAATTCTCCACCTTCCTTCATCCTTTCTTATAATAATTTTCTTATATCATCTTTTTTTTGTTCTCTATTATATTTCACTTTTATAGGATCATCATCTTCTAATTGATTAATTTCCTCCTCATCATGTTATTCCAAGAAATCATAATCTATTTCACTAATATCTGGAAAATCAAAATTTAATTAATCTAATTATTCTTCCTCTTAAGGAGATGAAGAATCCTATTATTTTTTTTATGATTTGTTTTATTGCTGCTTTTATTACTTTTTGTATTTTGTAACTATATTTGGATCTTATGTTATAATTCTTTATTAAAGTTAAGTAACAGGTAATAAATTGTTGCTAATTGCTTTTAACTGATTTTCCTTTGAATTAGGAACTTTTTTCTAATCATCTTTTCTAGCTGAAGATTTTCTTTGATTATTAGATAGTTAATTTTTAGTAGCTGGATTCTTATCTTAAGCTGCATTCTTTTTCAAATCTTTTTAGGATTTATCCCTTTATATTTTCTTCGTTTATTAATTTTCACCTTCCTCTTAAGATGATTGTTCATTCTCACCATTATCATTAAAGTAATCTAAATAATTGAGATGATATATACCAGATTATTATTCTGGTGGAGTTGAATTGTTTTATTAGAAATTTTGTTAACTTGATGAATTGGATCTAGTATTTTAAACTTAATCTTTATAAAGTTTTGATAGTTCAAGTAAAATTTATAAAAAGTTGTAAAGATGTCTCAAATCTCCTTATGCAATAGAGTTTCCACTTATATGTGATAAATCCATTGTTAAAACTGGATAAGACTATTTATATTTTCAAGATGATTTACTAAAAATTCAATTAGTCCTTACAATTTTTCACCTGTTGGATTTCTTTCTTTTTGAATATTATCAATTTCCTTCTCTAGAAATGGAAACATGATTCTAAATATAGTGCAATAATTTCTTTCATTTTTTAGTTATTCTCTAATATATTATCAACCTAATAAATACATAGTGACATCACGTTATGGATCCAAATCTAAATTGGAAACTATCTACTAATATAAATCTATTATGTCTTAGACTTCAGAATTCATTTTTCAAATAATGTATTGAATATCAGTTAGATTTATTAATTTATTAAGTGGGAAAAACTATAAACTCAATAATCTAAAATCAAAATCATTATCAAAACTGCTTCTCTCTCCCTCCGCAACCAAAAAGTGATATAACTTTTTAAAAAATGCTCATATCTTGTTTTTACATTTATTATTAGATTTCTATCTACTGTTATCTTTAAACACTTGGCTAAGTAGAAATATCATTAATTTCTTTCTCTATGGTATTTATGCTCTATGTCCATTTATGATCTAGAACACCTTGTAATGAAATTCTCTAATCAGGATCTGGGACTAGCATCTTATTTAATAGATCTTAAATTAATGGATTTGTTATTTTTGTAAATTAAGGTGACTTAAAATCTAGAATTTATTGCATCTTCTCAAGCTAATTGCCTAAATTTGTTTATTATTAAACCTTATACTAATGGTTTGTTTTCCAGCAACCAGTATAATATAGCAGCAATAGACCATACATCAATTTTTTGAGTTTGAGGCAAATTCTTAATTACTTCTGGTGCCATAAATTCAAAAGTTCCAGAAAAACTACTTATTACACTTTCATATGTAGCCAAACCAAAATCACAAATTTTAGGATTTCCATTTTTGTCTAATACTATATTGTCAGGCTTTAGATCTCTGTGAATTATTCCCTTTTCATGAAGATACATAGTAGCTTCACATAATTGTATGAAGATGTTGTAAAAATTACAATTATCTCTATTCTATGTTAATGTACCCTGAGCTAAAAATTAACAAAGTTTTACATGCATATTCCATAATTATATATATTTAATAGTCATCTTCTATGAAGTAATGAAACTAAATAATGTTTTTATGATTCAAATGCTTATGAATTCTTACTTCCTTTTAGCAATAATTTTTATTCATCTTCTTTAGAGCATATAATTGGCCTTATATTAATATTTTATGAACTGTTCCAAAACTCCCTTATCCTATTTATTCTAATAATTGCATTTCTTTTATAACATTTTATTTATCAGCAAGAACTGCTTGCTACAACCCTCCACATAATTATTAATGCTTTCTAACATATAATAACTTTTATCTTGTTACTTATCTGACTATCGACAAATTTCACAGCAATAAAAAGCATTTGGACACCATAAACATTATATAGTCAGTCCTTTCATTAGGGAATCTAAACTTATCAATGCATTGCATAAATCATAAGAACAAATCATATAATTATTATTAAATACTTTTTCTAAAGAATAACTAGATTATTAAAAATGTTATTTTTAATTTCTCATTTGTTTTCAGTTATTTTAACTAAAAATATTATATAATATTTAATTAAAATTCTTTTAAATTCTATTCTTTTAATTTTAATTATTGTTTTTATTAATTTTTCTCTTGTATTCAAATAATGGGTTTATCATTTCAATTTATTAAATGTTTGAGATATTAATATTATAATTGAAACATTCAACTGAAACACTCAACTTACAAAAAGACTTTACTTCATTTAATTACTTTTGGAATCTAAATTTCCTTAATTAATTTTGTAATTAATATTTCATTCATTCATTTAATATTTATTTATTCCTATGAATATTAATTTCTGAAGCTCTTTATGGTTTTAAAATAGATTTAAATTTGAACAATTATGATTGAATTTATAATAACTTGATCAATAAAATCATAACCTAGGTTTCTCATTATTATGCTAACCAATTTTTGGAATATCTTTATTTTAATACTTATAATCTGAAAATATGGGTTGTCCATTAACTTCAATTTTACCATTTCTTTTAATAAATACATTTTCTCCTAAATAATTTTTAGTTTCATATTCCTCCAAATCTACTACAGGTGATACACAAGCATCAAATTAATCAAAAATATTCTCCCATTAATCCCTTGTTTTACTTTCAAATAATTTTGATATTTCTAATTTTAAATTTTCCCATTCATTAGAATTTAATTAGTTTTCCAATATAAATTAACCTCTTAATTATATTATCTATATTATACCTTTATTAATTTAGACCACCTGCAATTAAACCTTTTATAAATTCTTAATAAAATTTTTCTTCTAAGCATCCCACACTCATAAATTTTCCATCCTTACATTAATAAATATTATAAAAATGAGTTCCTCCGTCTAGTATATTATTACCAATTCCATTAGACCAAAGTTTTTCATTTTTTTAATGTAAAATAAATTAACTTAAATAAGCAGCTCCTTAAGCCATACCCAAATCAATTTATTATCCATTTCCACCTTTTTAAACATTAAGTAAAGCTGCTAAAATACTAGCTACTCCTAACATTCCTCCTGCTGCAAAATCTCCAACTACATTACCAGGAATAGCTGGTCTTTTTTGAGACCCTGTACTTGCACAATATCCAAGAACACCTCCATAGGAAATAAAGTTTATATCATGACCAGCTTTTTCTTTTAATGGACTATTTTGACCAAAACCAGTGACTCTACAATATATTAATTTTGGATTAATCTATGAACATATTTAATAAGATAATCCTAATCTCTCTAATACTCCTGGACGATAAGGATCGATTAGCACATTGCTGTCTTTAATCATATGTTTAACAAGTTCAATGTCTTATTTATTTTTTAGGTCAAATGTCAT
Source organism: Paramecium biaurelia (assembly GCA_000733385.1). Lineage (NCBI taxonomy): Eukaryota > Ciliophora > Oligohymenophorea > Peniculida > Parameciidae > Paramecium > Paramecium biaurelia. The sequence continues at coordinate 6,550 of JPFL01000728.1, forward strand.
GCTCTTTTTACCTCTATTCATGGGACTATTTTAAGGTTAAGAATCAAGTCTTGATAGTATAGTAACTTAGGCTCCATAATCTGCTAAGACCATGCCTATAAATACTGTTGGAGCTAACCCTGCAAATTCTAACACTTTTATCTGGGATAACATTTTATTATTATTATAATTAATTATTATTTATATGTGGAATAATATTTCAACTGGACTTCTAATTATAGAAGTGTTAGCTCTATTTTTATATTTAATGGGGTATTTTGAAGTCCAACCAACTTTTCAGGAGATAAATGAAATTGAATCATCAAATGATGAGCCTATGAAAATCATTTTACTTTTGGTGGATGCATTAAGAATTGATTTATTTGCTAATAAAAACTTTAGTTTCTATTAAGATATGAAAGAAAATTAAGAAGAATACCAAATTTTATATTATGGAATTTCATCTACTCCAACAGCAACTTAATTAAATTTGAAATCTATCACAACAGGAAATTTTCCAGCATTTGTAGATTTTGGATCAAATATGGCAGCTCAAGAATTAAAAGAAGATAATATAATCTACTCAATGAAAAGAAATAATAAAAAGATTGCATTATTAGGAGATGACACTTGGTTTCATATGTTTCCTAAATCATTTGATTATAAATATGTTTCTGAATCATTTGATGTAAGAGATGTAGATTCTGATGATAATATTATTATGAATAATATTGAAGAATTAATGAAAGATAATTAATATGATTTTATTGTTGGACATCTTCTTGGAATTGATCACTCTGGACATAGTTATAATGATAGCAATAAATCTCTATGGAAAAAATAGAAATAATATTCAAATTTATTATATAAGATATATTAAAAAATGGATAATAATACTTTTTTATTTGTAGTGGGTGATCATGGTATGTCACCAGATGGTAATCATGGTGGAGATAGTTCTCATGAAGTCAGCTCTACTATTTATGGAATTAATAAAAAGTATAAATTTAATAAAGATATATTTAACTAAGTTATCAAAAATAAACATTATATAAACTAATAAGTTCTTGATCGAAATTTATATATTCGATAAGTTTATAGTATTAATTTGGCTCCAACAATTTCATATTTAATGGGAATATCAATACCTTTTAGTAATATGGGAGCAATTTTAACTGAAATGATTAATACAAAAGAATAATAGGAAAATAGTTGCAAAGAGAATTTAATTTAAATTATGAATTACTTAAATAAATTAGTTAAATCATAGGGTACTCTCGATATCAATTTATAATCATATGAAGAAAAATTAGCAAGTCCTAAATTAAATTGTCAAAATATTTAAGAAATAATATTGGAATTATAAATTGAAATTAAAGAAAAAGCTAAAACTCATGATTACTATTTTCTCTATCTTGGTGTAACCATGATGATAGTTTTATTTGCTTTTCATATTATTAAATTAATGGAATACCTTTTTGATAAAAAGTTTTCAAATTAAAATCCTTATATATTTTATAGATTAGAGTTCCTAATCATTATTATGCCTCTTACTATTATTATTTGTCTAGTATTTTCACTTTATTTATCAATAAAATTTATTTCATTTTATATAATATTTGTGATAATGAAATAACTACTTTTGCCACTAACATAAATTGAAAATTTAAAACTTATTGTTTACAATATTATGAATCCATTGCCACATTATAGGCAATACTTTTTGATTTTTACCAATATTATAGTTTAAAAAGGTATCCAAGAATTATCTCTTAGGCGTTAATATGTTTACTCATCAAATATATTTGGAACTATATTAAATATCTTTATTATTATTTTGATAACTCATTTCAGATTGATGAAACAAATCTTGTATGTTTTTATGGGTTTATCCTTATTAATTTTAGCTGAATAATATGACATTCCTCATTTAACTACATAACCTAAATCATCTCTAACTTTTAGTTAGTATAATTACATTTTTGAATCATTTTGGATAAAATATATTTTACCTGTATTTTTCTTACAAAAAATACTTTATAAATTAAATTTTAAGTATTTAATTTTATTTAATTAATAGAATATTCTTCTATATTTTTTTAGGATTAGCCTAATTCATTTATATTTTTAATAATTGTTAAGCATTTAATAATCAATTAACACAAATATTTGAAAGTCATTTAAAAATATTAACAATATATCTTCCTATGTTTTTATACATATGCTCTATTATAATGATTATTATTTTTAGAGATTTTAGTTATTGTAATTTATTTTATTAATCATAGTTTTTTTAATAATATTAACTGTCTCTGGAAAATAAGGAATGATGATATATTGCTGTTTATTTTATTCAGTTTATTATTTGACTTAATTCTTTTTGAAAATTGACAGAGCTTGGCTTCCTCCAATAGCTGGAGCAACAATACAATTAATTTTAAATTATAGTTGGTTTTGTTTAGGTCATAGAATGTCATTTAGTAATGTTAAATTTTAAGATGCTCTTATTGGTTCTGAGAACTTTAATGTATTATTTAATACTACCTTATTAATAATAAGCATTGTAATAATAATTAAAAATATTATAGTTTGGTGTATTTGCTTCACTAGATTTAATTAAGAAAATAACTTTGTATGTATTGAAAAATGATCAAAATATAGATTGCAAATTTGCTGTTTATTATTTTAATAATAAAATAATTGATTCATTAATAGTAATTTAATTTTCTTAAATTACTTTTTCTGCTCTTCATAGTCTTAGAAACTTGTATCATCTACGTGTAGTAGAATTATTTGCAGAAAAATTAGTTTATGAATCCATAATTTTTATTGTGATTATATTGGTTAGATTAATTGGCATCATACTAGAAAGATTTGATCCTTAATAAAAGAATGAATAATATTTACAATAATATTAAACAATTACAAATGACTTGAAAGATCAAAATAATGAGTGATATTTTATATTATTTTAAAATTTAATTGGTTCAATAATTAATTATCTAGATTATATTAATGAATATTATTTTATTATATTTGTTTTTTTATTAAGTGGATATATAATTATAAAATATAAAACATAGATATATATTAAAAAGTTAATAAATTGATGTGATTATTATTTAATCTTTTCTCAAATCTTTATAACTACCTCAATGTTATTAATCAATTAGATGAAAGGATTATAATTTGTAATAAATCAAAAATTTTATTTAAGGAGGATTAAATAAGTTTGTTAATCTTGTAGATTATATTAGTTGATAGAAATTTGAAATAAAACTACAATAGTTTTAGAAGAAGAAAAATAACTTGATGTAAATTATTTTGATAAATTATTTTATAATTAAAACCTTGAATAAAAATCTTTTTGTGGTTTCCTTTAAATTGTAAAGGGTTAATAATCTTAATTAATTTATATATGAATTAGCTTAAATAAATTTACATTAAATGATAATACTATTAACCTAATTTATTCATTTTTTAAATAGCAATAATGGGATAATTAGTTTCTTAAGTTTTGAACCTTATGCTAAATTTTTATACCTATAAAATGAATAGAAAAAATTACTTTAAGGAAACTATAAAATAGGCTACTATTAGGAAAAATAAAATAAATTTCAATTTTTTATTAGATTTTCTCTTTAAAGGATGTACATTAACTACTGTAGGTACATTGCCAAGAATCTTTGCATTATCCAAACGCCTTTATAACCAATCTAATGTAATAGACATTAATTCTTCGCATTCTTCATCATGCTATAATTCATGATACCCATTTTCAAACAGTTTTAAAGCTTTTTCTTAACTTTTACAATTTTCAAAGAAATAAACAGAATCATGATAATTTGTTACAGCATCTTATTTTCCATGTAAAATTAATAATGGCTTATTAAATAAATGAGAATTTCCCTTCATCATTTTCACTTAAGACAATATAGAGGCTGCCATATTTAAACCACAAAATGGAATCATTAATCTATCTCCAAATGAATGCTTCAATTGATTATTATTTTTTGTTAAAGCAGTTGGATTTACCATACTATTAACAACCATGTCTTCTAACTTTTTACCAGCAGTAGTAACAAAGTTGAGTTTTAACCAATCCAATTTACGATCTGTTGGAAATCCTAATAAAGGACTTGTTGCTATAACACCAGCAATTTAAATAGCTGGATTTAATAATGTAAATGCTAAGACTATTAATCCTCCCATAGAATGACCATATAAAAACAATGGTAATGATGGATTTACTTATTAAATTAAAACCTTAACATCTAAAAGTAATTATTATTATGTTGCACATCCTCTTGCACCACCAGAATAACCAAATCCTCTTAAATCAATCATATATACTTCAAATCCAGCTTTGCCATAAAAATCAGCTAACTATTATACTAAAAATAGAATATACATGCAAAAATCTTCCTGAATGTTCACCAAATCCATGAATGACTGCTAATGATGCTTTTATTTAAACATTTTATGGAGTAATTTTAGTAAAATATAATCTTAATTGTGTTCCTATTAAATGAATACTAATAAATACCTTCTCCAACTAGATACTATCTTGTAAGCAAATGTGAGTTGAATTGAAATTCTCCCAAAAATTTATCAGGATCTTGATCAAACCCTTAGATAATTTTTTCATGTTAGACAGCCTATATTTACATATGTGTTTTAGGGTGGACCATTTCAGTTTAAGATCCTTCAAAATTTTGATTCATTATTTATTTAATGAGTCATTTGAATTGATCTGACGCATAATAATTTTTATTTATCTCAATTGTATTAGAAACATTATTATGATTCATATGCACAAGTCAGTTTAGCAGCCAAAAACTTTATAAAATTATGCAAATCCAAATTTTATGATCAAGCCCTTTTTACAATGTTTAAAAAGACTACTTAATATTAATAAAATCTTTAAACCCACCAATACCAATATACAATTAACAATAATTTGAGGAGTATATCAATCCATTATTAAGAGTATTTATGAATATATTTACATTATAGCATAATTAATATGGTGTTGTGGCTACATCTAAATCAAAACCACATACAAATAATTCAAAGTTTTATATTTTATTGACATAAATGCTCCCTAATTAGACAACATAATATATTTGGATAAGTAAAGAAGGTTTTGAAGTCTTATAATAACTAAATAGAACTCATCTAGATGATGATGCCAGACCACTTTTAAATATCAGAATTAAACATACATATATTCTTGATGATCCTTTTGAAGATTTGCCTAATAAGACAAACCCTTCAAGATCTCCATCTCCTAATTATAAGGCTGAAGGAAGAATTGAATATGATGAGAAAGTCTTAATTGAAGAGGATGAAGAATAATTATTATAAAGACTAAATAGTATCAGGCAAAGAAAAGAGCTGTTACATTAGAGGTGATAGGAAATATTCCTATTAGATGTGTGTAAATTTAATCCAATAACTGAAGAAAAAGATTTAGAGGGTTATTTTTCTAAATTTTGGCTTATTAAAAATTGTAGGTGTTGTAAGGGATTTGAAAACAGGGTCTTAAAATTAATATGTTTTTATAGAATTTGAAACTATTGCAACTTGTGAAGAAGCAGCAAAGAGAGAAGAAAAATAAAATAAAAGGAATTTGAAAAATAATAAGATTAATAAAGGGAAAAAGAAAGAAGGAACTAGAAATAGATTGGCAAGAAAAGTAAAACAATAGAACAGTTAATGAAAAAGAGAAAAAAAGAGAGAAAGATAAAGAAAGAGAAAAATAAAAATAAGAGGATTAAAAAACTAAATGAAAGATAATAAGAAACATAAATAAAAAAAGTAATGTAAAAAATATTCCAGAAGAAGAACTTCTTAAAAAGATGTATTCTAAATTTAAATAGAAATAGGATAAGTAAAATTTAACATAATTAAATAATTAAAATATTCAATCTAGATAAGTAATTATGTAATTGTATTATTGTAGAAAAAGAGAAAAACCAAATCAATTATATATCAAATGATACATCAGATTATGATTCTTCATCTGATAGTAGTTCATAATCATCCTCAGATAAATGAGATACTAACGTATGATTTTAGATATTTAATTAAATAAGCCATGCCAAATATCATTTAACTTATAATAATCTAATATTAATTTATTTTACTTATTAAATGGGATGCTGTGGTGGTAAGCCTGATCACAAATAACACCCTCAAACACATTAATAGCCTATAGAAAACTTATCAGAGCCTTCGTTGCCTGATCATATCTAGAATCCAAAAGATAAGCTTTAACACATTCTAGGCTAAGCAACTATAGAACATCTTGAAATGAAGAGGTATCATAAGATTTTAAATAGAACCAACTATGAAAATCTAATAGATAAGTTAGTTACTCAAATGAAAATATAAAAAAAGGAATTTCTATCTTACAATTAATTATTAATTGAGCTTTATAGAGAAATTAATTAATAACATAATCTTGGCAAAGAACTTATTGAATTATCTATCAATTTTATGAGTTAAGAGTTATTATAACTCTTTAAACAGGAAGAATTATTGGATTAAGCAGAAGAGTAACTTTAACTGAAAACTTTTAAATTTTTAATTGACTTATACTTGATATTAAAAAAAATGTAGCCAGAAATATAACTAGCAAGTTATTGGTCTAATGACTATATGAAAAAATATGAAGAGAAAGATCATCAAATAACTGTATAAAATGATAATTCTAATACTTAAATTTCAAATTTGAAATAAATTGAATTATAATTGAAATCAAGTGTTCAAAAGGAAATCTAAAACATATAACTACGATAAAGAAAATAGTAAAATATAATTATTATCTTAGGTAACTCGAAAAAATAAGCAGTTCTAAAGATGAAGTAATGTCTAAAATGGCCTAAAAACAGAGTGAAACTTTAGTTCATCATGCAAAATCATAAAATTAGAAGTACAAACCTCCGATATGAAAAATTTATGAATATTTAATATCTGATCAAATAATATTAATCATTTTAAAACAAATATGCGATTCCATTAAAATATACAGTTTTAATATATCCATTTATTAATATATATAAGGTCTAATTTATTTAGATTATTTATATATATAAAATTTACATAACTCAAACAAATTTTTGATTATTGATTTAAAAAGAGTCGGATTTATTTTAAAAATGCATTCTCCGCCATAAACAAAAACAAATACTTTATAGATTTTTTAATTTAAAATTATTTTATTGATCAAAATTGTAAGATCTTCAAATTATGTGCTCCATTTCTTCATTCTAACCAAAAATATTAAAAAAGTATAATCAAACAATTCATATAAATAGTTTCTATGAATATTAATAATATATATTGTTTTTACTTAAATTAAAATAATATAACAATTAGTTCTTGATGTAATTGTATGGTAAATATGAATTTTTCTTTGAATAGGACTTCTACATTATTATTATTTAATGATCCAGACTAATTTAATTTCGCCTAAATGATTGTAACAGTTTCATTTCAAATGATAGAAAATTAATGGAAAATTTAGAAGGGATGAAAAAGAAGAATCAGAAAGAAGATACCTATTTAAGAACATAAATGTAAATTTTCAGAAGTATTTATAAAAAATTTTAACTAAAATAATGCAGTATTAATAGAAATAATGTAGATAAATTATAATTGAAATATCAATAATATTATAAATATAATGAACTAACAACCTCATTCTATAGATTCAAGCTAAATTAACCTTTTAAAAAATTTAGATGACATAGATGATATCTTCAATGGATTAGCATAGGATGATGGAGCATAATTAGATCAAGATTTTGAAGACTTTTTAGAATGTTTCAGTGATGATGAGGACTCTGAAGAGGAATCTAATTATAGGCCATTTCCAAGTTTTATAAATGTAACTCCTTCAGGTTAATTTTCAACTATTGCTGAATCAGATTAGGTTATAAAGAAATAAATAGAAGAAAAATTAATTGCACCTCATGGAGATCATTAATTTCCAGTTTATGATGATTAATAATAAGAGGACTCAGTTGATGAAAATGATGATCTTTCTGATTTCTTTGATAGCTTTGGTAATCAGAAATAATAATTTTAGATATAAATAGTACTCATTAAAATAAGGAAGAGGAGGTCAATTATATTGAAATAAAATATTTTGATGAGACATATAAAATACCAATATTTACAGCTAAATTATTTGAACCAGAGTAACCTCTTGAGGATAGATTGCTTTTTGAAAATACTGAATTAGTTTTATGTAAGACAGAAATGCATGATTTTCATAAACATTTAGAAACAATTCTTACTTAAGTATTATGATACTATTTATTGAAAGGATTAAAAAAACCTTAAGGATTTCACATTTTCTGTAATGATTTTAAAAATTCAATCTACTTTACTGGCTGATCTTCTAAAATTCTTTTAGAAAGTATGAATAAATAATGATAAAATTAGATGAAAGATTTTTAATAAGTATGGTTAGATGTATCTCCATCAATAATATGTTAAGAGAAAGTAACATAATTTGGAAGATAATTAAAATAATTTTAAGAATCAGTGAATTATGTGATTGATAGTAATTCCAATAAGATTACAAGTAGAAGATTTTTTGATAAACAAAAGCCAGCATATTTTTAAGATAAAAAGAAGGATAACAAAAAAAAAGAATTGACTGAAGAGGAAAAGTATAAATAGTCTTCATAATTAGAATATTAGAACTTCAATAAATACCATATAATTAAAACTTTAATCCATAATCTAGTTTAGTTAGCATTCTTTTTT